>OY992877.1:218113338-218146450 GCA_963921405.1 Cepaea hortensis | reverse complement strand
AAAATGAGAATACACAAAACATATGGAACAGCATGTTAGATGACATGCGTGTGCTCAACTCTCTCTCTCTCTCTCTCTCTCTCTCTCTCTCTCTCTCTCTCTCTCTCTTTCTCTCCCTCTCTCTCTCTCTCTCTCTTCTCTCTCACACACATGTACATACACACACCCACACACAACATACACACGCAAATACACACATATACCCACGCACATACACACACCTACACACATCCATAAACTTACGCACACGTACTCACATAACACCCGAATATACACTCACTCGCATACACTGCATGCATGCACACTTACACACACAAAGATATACAATACATACACGAGCACACACACACACTCATCCATACACACATATACACACGCACGTGCATATAACGCATATAAACACATGAACGCACACCTTAACACACGTACACACATACACACAGAGGCACACACAGATACACACATGTACACACACATATACACCCATACAACATCCAGACATGCACATACATACATCACACTTTCTCATGCACTCTCTCATTCACCCACGCTCTCTCTTTTACACGCTCACTCGCTCTCACACTCACTCACTCGCGCACATACACGCATACCCACAAATTCTCTCTCACTCACTCACGCTCCATTACTCACTCATTTACTCGCTGACTCTCTAACTCACACTCACTCACTAACTTTCACACTCTGTCACACAGAGAGATAGGGAGACATGCACGGTTTATTGGTAGTCGTTCCAGTACTGTAGAGATAGGGAGACATGCACGGTTATTGGTAGTCGTTCCAGTACTGTAGAGATAGGGAGACATGCACGGTTATTGGTAGTCGTTCCAGTACTGTAGAGATAGGGAGACATGCACGGTTATTGGTAGTGTCTCCAGTACTGTAGAGATGGGGAGACATGCACGGTTATTGGTAGTATCTCCAGTACTGTAGAGATGGGGAGACATGCACGGTTATTGGTAGTGTCTCCAGTACTGTAGAGATGGGGAGACATGCACGGTTATTGGTAGTGTCTCCAGTACTGTAGAGATGGGGAGACATGCACGGTTATTGGTAGTGTCTCCAGTACTGTAGAGATGGGGAGACATGCACGGTTATTGGTAGTCGTTCAAGTACTGTAGAGATGGGGAGACATGCACGGTTATTGGTAGTCGTTACAGTACTGTAGAGTTAGGGAAACATACAAGCTTATTGTTAGTGTCGCCAGTAGAAAAAGAAAAAGAAGAAGAAGAAGAGAAGAAGAAGAAGAAGAAGAAGAAGAAGAAGAAGAAGAAGAAGAAGAAGAAGAAGAAGAAGAAGAAGAAGAAGAAGAAGAAGAAGAAGAAGAAGAAAAGAAGAAGAAGAAGAAGAAGAAGAAGAAGAAGAAGAAGAAGAAGAAGAAGAAGAAGAAGAAGAAGAAGAAGAAGAAGAAGAAGGAAAGAAGAAGAAGAAGAAGATGAAGAAAGAAGAAGAAGAAGAAGAAGAAGAAGAAGAAGAAGAAGAAGAAGAAGAAGAAGAAGAAGAAGAAGAAGAAGAAGAAGAAGAAGAAGAAGAAGAAAAGAAGAAGAAGAAGAAGAAGAAGAAGAAGAAGAAGAAGAAGAAGAAGAAGAAGAAGAAGAAGAAGAAGAAGAAGAAAAGAAGAAGAAGAAGAAGAAGAAGAAGAAGAAGAAGAAGAAGAAGAAAGAAGAAGAAGAAGAAGAAGAAGAAGAAGAAGAAGAAGAAGAAGAAGAAGAAGAAGAAGAGACAGACGTGTCCCAGCCTGCATCAAATCGTCCCATATGTACAGCTCTGGTAACACAAGCTCTATTGTTGCCGACTGCGGCAGTTATTCAGTTGCCCCCGGCCTGGCATCATGTTGCCACCCGGACGTGTAGACTCGGCCAACGCTGGGGCCAGTGGAACAATATGCTTGTTTATTGAGGGAACCTGGCCGCTGTCGTCTGTCGGCGGCTAATCTGATTATCTGGGCAATATCTGGGAAGTGGGATCCTATCTCCGGGACATATTGTTATGGCTGGAAACTGCCAACTGTTGTCTGGTTATTTCACATGTGAATCTCTTCACTCGTTCATGTCGTGTTCAGATGTTGAGAAGTTCCAATATTCAGTGATTAAGAACACTTACTGGCTGCCTGTCTGTCCTCAGTGGAAAGAGATTAATATTGAGTGTTCTTGTGTTTCCTCTTTTTTTGTTGTTGCAGTGTACTATTTATTTTGTCAGCGTATAGCATACATTTATGCCGTTGTCTAAGATTGTATAAGTTGACAAACATAATAGACTAGACATTTATAATGGCGGTTTTCCCTTGACACCCGCCAGTGGGTTAATTGTTTAAATACCATGCAAGGCAGTAAAGTGTGTGTGTGTTGGGGGCGGGGTTGCTGTCTACACATACACACATGACGTCGGAGTCTGTGACTCACTGGTGAACACATGTTCACAATCCCGGCATATCGAGATCACGGAGAGCATCGCACCACTTGGAAGCACATTGCTGTGTGTTGATTTTCACAAATGTATGAGCCTCGGTGGTTCAGAAAGCAATGGCAACCTACTGAACATATCGTGGCCTAGATAATAATAAACAGTCAATACATGCTGGGGCTGATTATCACGTTTTGCAACTAGTTTGTTTTTTCAAACATGAGGACGCCAGTTTGGGTAGATGTCTGTTCTACTACAGGACGCCACTTGAGGGTAGTGGGTTGCGGCGTTCCCTACAGATATAGAGGCTACCCGCGAATGTGATGATATTGTGCCATATATTAACTCTTCCCCAACCCCCTCCACTCTTCCTCACCCTGGGTTCGTCTCTTTAGACAAAGGCTCACAGACTTAAACAATAGTCACACAGTGAAAACCACCATTGTAAATCCCTAGTATATTATGATTCCCTTCTTCTCCACCTCTTCTTACTTTAATTATGTTGATTTGTATTATATTACTGCTTGTTAATTAACCGGTGCAATCTTATACTGCAGCGTAAATGATTCCTGCTGGATGGATACATCCCAAGGTAGAATTTAAGTGGCTTTCTATCATCAGTCTGATATAGGTGTGTGAATAGCATGATTTTATATCAGTAACACACACACCATCGACCCTGTTATGATTCGCCGAGGGTTTCAGGATACAATGATTGACAACAGGCTTGTAGGTGGTGATATGCATTCATGAAATAACATGTGAGATGAAAGAGAGAAGAAGGGCAGAATGTCAGACGGGCCTGCGTGCCCAATTCTTAACACTTTGAAAATAAAGTTTGTTTGTTCGTTCGTTCGTTCGTTCGTTCGTTCGTTCGTTCGTTCGTTGGGTGATGCCCCTCAAATTTTCCTTACATCGGTCCTTCAGTCGTCTCTCTCTCTCTCTCTCTCTCTCTCTCTCTCTCTCTCTCTCTCTCTCTCTCTCTCTCTCTCTCTCTCTCTCTCTCTGTCAAATACGCTTAATGTCACAAAATGTGTTCAAGTAATTGTGTATATAAGGCTGCGACACACCTGATAAGTCAAGCAAGCACGCACACACACACACACACACACATATATATATATATATATATATATATATATATATATATATATATATATATATATATATATATATACACAAACATGCACGCTCGCATACACATACACACACAGAGACACCAGCCACAGATATACAAGTTCGTCAACATACATCCAGCTATTGACATATCACTCTGAGCACAAACTAACCTATTTGCTCACCTACACTCATACAAAGTCATTATCCATCTGGCTGTCTATTTACATAATTAACACTCTGTGTATATGTGTGTCTGTTTACCTATCTATCTATATATGTGTGTCTGTTTACCTATCTATCTATCTGTCTATATGTCTATCTGCCTGTTACCTATATACCTATTTCTCTGTCTATATGTCTGTCTGCCTGTTTACCTATATATAGATTTCTGTCTATGTGTCTGACAGTCTGCCTGCCTGCCTGCCTAACTGTCTGTCTGACTGTCTATCTGTTTGCCTGTCTGTTTAGCAACATAAAACCACGTGTAGAAACTTACAATTTGAAGCCAGACGTTAGTTTTCATGACCTGGTTGACTTCATCCTGAAAAAATAAAACCATAGGACACTTGTGACATCTGTAACACCTGTGTCATTTGTGACACCTGTGACATTTGTGACACCTGTGACACCTGTGACACCTGGATGATCATGTTGGTGACATTTAACTTAAGACAACCACCACGTGGGATCAGTGACAACAGTGCAGATGACAACAGTTGCTGCAATCTCTATAAAATCTGTTTGAGAGTCTCTCAATGGAGGGTCATGATCCATTACAAGAAAGGTTAGTTGCTCGAGGAGAACTTCCTCAATAAGACGTAGTCAATCTACAGCCGTGTAGGCGAGCAAATGTTAACACAGATATCCAAACAAGATCAATGTTGGCCCTGGATGGAACAAGAAACGGGATTTATGACAGCTGGATGATCCTACCTGTGGTCACTTCATCAACAAATCAATGTGACAGGTGGGTGATCCTACCTTTAGTCACGTCATCAACAAATCTATGTGACAGGTGGGTGATCCTACCTGTAGTCACGTCATCAACAAATCAATGTGACAGGTGGGTGATCCTACCTTTAGTCACGTCATCAACAAATCTATGTGACAGGTGGGTGATCCTACCTGTGGTCACGTCATCAACAAATCAATGTGACAGGTGGGTGATCCTACCTTTAGTCACGTCATCAACAAATCTATGTGACAGGTGGGTGATCCTACCTGTAGTCACGTCATCAACAAATCAATGTGACAGGTGGGTGATCCTACCTTTAGTCACGTCATCAACAAATCTATGTGACAGGTGGGTGATCCTACCTGTGGTCACGTCATCAACAAATCAATGTGACAGGTGGGTGATCCTACCTTTAGTCACGTCATCAACAAATCTATGTGACAGGTGGGTGATCCTACCTGTGGTCACGTCATCAACAAATCAATGTGACAGGTGGGTGATCCTACCTTTAGTCACGTCATCAACAAATCTATGTGACAGGTGGGTGATCCTACCTGTAGTCACGTCATTAACAAATCAACGTGACAGGTGGGTGATCCTACCTTTAGTCACGTCATCAACAAATCTATGTGACAGGCGGGTGATCCTACCTTTAGTCACGTCATCAACAAATCAATGTGACAGGTGGGTGATCCTACCTTTAGTCACGTCATCAACAAATCTATGTGACAGGTGGGTGATCCTACCTGTAGTCACGTCATCAACAAATCAATGTGACAAGTGGGTGATCCTACCTTTAGTCACGTCATCAACAAATCAATGTGACAGGTGGGTGATCCTACCTGTGGTCACGTCATCAACAAACCTATATGATAGACGGGTGATCCTACCCGCAGTCACCTCATAACAAATCAATGTGACAGGTGGGTGATCCTACCTTTAGTCACGTCATAACAAATCTATGTGACAGCCAGGTGATCCTACCTGTAGTCACGTCATCAACAAATCTATGTGACAGGTGGGTGATCCTACCTGTAGTCACGTCATCAACAAATCAATGTGACAGGTGGGTGATCCTACCTTTAGTCACGTCATCAACAAATCTATGTGACAGGTGGGTGATCCTACCTGTGGTCACGTCATCAACAAATCAATGTGACAGGTGGGTGATCCTACCTTTAGTCACGTCATCAACAAATCAATGTGACTGTGACGAAGTCCCCAGCTTCCTCTTCATCTTTTGCTTAAATTGGAGTAAATTCTTTTTAAAACCCTTATGTAATTATAGAAGAATTTAATTTCGTTTTTATTCCTATATATCTATGCATAGACAGTACATGGCTATAGTTTAAAGTAACTCCTATTTAATGTTATTACTTTACTATGAAGTAATACGATACATTAAGATCGGGGGAGAGGCTGAATTTACAAAGTAGTGTACCCAGCCAAATCTACAAATTTGGCTACGACTATTTTACAATTTGGTCGGATAAATTAAAGGAAACGAACTCCCTGGCACGACCACTTCCGGTCAGGAGAAAAATAGCTAAACTCGTTCTTTCGCAACCTAGACGTCGGTGTAGGAACAATCTGCTAGTCGCTAGGCTCTATAAAATACTTATAAAGTGTTAGAGTTTTATCTTTGGCACGTATTACGGCCATAAATATATTTAAAATATATTAGAGAGATTCCTAGAGCAGTGTTCGTACCCAAGTGTGGTCAGAAGATTAGAAGGGTAAGGAATAGTTATGTGTACCAAAATAATATATTGCCGTGTGCGCCCGAGATTTCCGTGTGTAGTTTAAGTTGGAAACCGCCGATAATAGGTTATTTTACCTAATTATTTACCATAATAATTATTTTACCGACTAAACTCGATCGCGTATATTATACTTCGTACAGGTAGTTTACTAAGCACACAGAGTAAAGGGTAAAACGTAACTGTGTAGAAAATTACCTTTACATGAGGTTTAGAGAGGTGTAGCCGATTTGAGATAGTTGTAAACTTGATAAAGTCGGATAGAACCCAATTTTCGATTAGTCCGTATAGCAGTAGACTAGGCCATACTAATCGAGCCGTTAGTTGAGGAATAACACGAGGCAGTTCCTAGTAATAATATTGCGAGGCCGCGAAAATAGATCTTACTAAACACGCGTAAAAATGTCAAATACTAGCGTAGTAGATCCTAGGCATGTTCGTAAATTTTTATCGGTGATTTCTCACCAATTCGCAGTCCTGTTCTTGCCTGCCACTCCATTAACTTTCAGCCTATCAGATTCTATTATGATAATTACATAAACTTTATTTTAAAATATACGTTATATAGAATCATTATTAATTATATGCTAGAAATATAGCTTCAGAATTTGAACATAAGTATCTATAAAATGTAATCTGTTTAATAGATTCTATATGTATCTACCTCTAGATTACTTGGTAATTATTGTATTTTAATAATATAATTATGATATGCATTATATGATGATATGTTTAATTGTTACTGAATAATTATTATATTCACTTGTAAGGAAACATAGAATGATTTTATTTAAATGGTTTCCCTAGGTCAGTGTTTTACTATTTATCCTAGGATAGGGACGTATAGGGAGCAGGGACAAATAGCTCATGCTATTTTGTTTCTGCAATTTTGTATGAGATGTTATTGGCCATCAGGAACAATCCATGGCCGATGCGTACCGATGTCTCGACAGAAGAGTCAACTGCTCTCGCTGTATATATTTCACAGATTTGACACCTTCAGCGCCAAGCTTTAGATGCGCTAACCTGTGTGACTCATTGTGAAGCATCACTCACCATCTCACTTATGATTACTAACTAGGGTTTACACGCACTGTGTAAGCCGGAGAACCAGAAGATAAGTGGCCAAACTTACTGTTGGCCACCACCACCACCACCACCAGTTACATGCAAATAATACCAGCTTTGTCAGGCCATGTCAATGATTAAAATGCAACATTGTCAGTTTCTTAAATTTTACACCCACTAGTTGTTACGTAATTAACCTTAGTCATAGTAGAGTGAGAAGATATGAAAGTTTGTCTCTGTTATATATTTTACTCTGTCTTTCTCCGTGTCATTGAGAGGGATTAGAGTTGGGGGCTCGAGCTTTGTTTTATTTCAGGCAACGTAGCTAGACAACCTTGGCAGACTGTCTGTATCAAACCAGTATAGTTGTACGCCATTCCTGTCTGCCTGAACACTGTCAGAAGATTAGACTTGTTCTGGGACCTTTATTCCGCCTAGAATTACGAGCTATTCAGTCTTGTCTTCTCCAGTGACCTATTTTTCTATTCGTAGAAAGTCTATCCACAGCACTTTGATAGATTCCTTATCATCGTAGCTGACGCTACGCTACAGTGACAGGTGGGTGATCCTACCTTTAGTCACGTCATCAACAAATCTATGTGACCGGTGGGTGATCCTACCTGTAGTCACGTCATCAACAAATCAATGTGACAGGTGGGTGATCCTACCTTTAGTCACGTCATCAACAAATCTATGTGACAGGTGGGTGATCCTACCTGTAGTCACGTCATCAACAAATCAATGTGACAGGTGGGTGATCCTACCTTTAGTCACGTCATCAACAAATCTATGTGACAGGTTGGTGATCCTACCTTTAGTCACGTCAACTTATACACAGGTGATACAGGTAGAAACAAATCAATGTGAGGTGAGGTGAGTATACACACTGGGTGGATGACAGGTGTTTTCGGTACCTGATGTGGTGACGTCGTCAATACAAAGGCCATGAAGGTAACGATTGTTCAAACCAACAACTTTTGTTGAAGGGTAAAGTGTTCACCCTGACATGTTCTATCTATGTTATGGTATACTGAGTTGTAGTGGTCAGTTCCCTTGCTCGCTAATATCCTTCCCTTAATTCGCAGAACACCTCAAAAATGTGTGCGAAAGTCAGTGTATGAGCTTTGGTCGTGTGAGCAATCATCCTCTATAGAAACACACATACATTAACAGCATCCTTCTACAGATGGGATCGACCCCGGATCACTCTCGTGGTAGGCCAGCGCACTATACACCAAGCCATCGTCATCATGTCTCACACCGGGACGCAGAGCTGTTTCCAAGGCACCAGGGCCGGGTTATATACTGGCCAAGACCTGCTGACACGTCCTAGTCGTGCGTCCTGGGCAACAGGTCCCTTCGGGGTCCTGGCTAACGTAGTAGGATCGCTGATTCTTCCGAAGTCGGAGAGTATCTGCCTGCACGGCGAGGAACCACCAGTCTGCACACCCTAATCCAGACATGGCACAACGGATACTCACGCAAACCTCACGTCCTGTATGACATAACACTGATGTTGGACAAGAGGATATCTTCATCCGACATACAGGACTTCTCGCTGGAATTCACAGCCAGCGAACGCAAGCAAGCAATGTTTCGTGCCAATAAGAATGGGAGGCCTTGGTTCGCCATGGTGCTGTCCTCATATTTGTATATGAATGAATGATCAGAAACGAACAAGTTGATTGTGAACTTTACTAGAACACAATTACGAGTAACAAAATGGACGTTGCCACTTAAACCTTCGTCAGCAAACACACATAGACACTCGGCGGGGGCTTGGTCAACACACATAGACACACGGCGGGGGCTTGGTCAACACACATAGACACTCGGCGGGGGCTTGGTCAACACACATAGACACACGGCGGGGGCTTGGTCAACACACATAGACACTCGGCGGGGGCTTGGTCAACACACATAGACACTCGGCGGGGGCTTGGTCAACACACATAGACACTCGGCGGGGGCTTGGTCAACACACATAGACACTCGGCGGGGGCTTGGTCAACACACAGAGACACTCGGCGGGGGCTTGGTCAACACACAGAGACACTCGGCGGGGGCTTGGTCAACACACATAGACACACGGCGGGGGCTTGGTCAACACACATAGACACTCGGCGGGATCTTGGTCAACACACATAGACACTCGACGGGGGCTTGGTGAATATTATGGAACATTTCCAGGCGTGCATTTAAGCTGGGTCAACCTGGTAGAGCAGGTAAATTTAAGATCAACCCCCCCCCCCCCCCCACCTCCCGCCATCCCTATTTCGATGGGGGTTTGAACAGATCACCACGGGGCTGGAGGAAGATTAATAGCACACCGCCGCCCCACCTGGTTGACGTACCAACGGGAGACTGGTCTGATCAGGTAAGTGGTACGACACCCGATACGTTGTTCCAGGCACACGGTCCTTCTACTATCCACCGGATGAACACAACACTTCATCTGGCAGAGTACCCAACTTGGTAGACATGGATGAACACAACACTTTATCTGGCAGAGTACCCAACATGGTAGACATGGATGAGCACAACACTTTATCTGGCAGAGTACCCAACATGGTAGACATGGATGAACACAACACTTTATCTGGCAGAGTACCCAACATGGTAGACATGGATGAGCACAACACTTTATCTGGCAGAGTACCCAACATGGTAGACATGGATGAATACAACACTTTATCTGGCAGAGTACCCAACATGGTAGACATGGATGAACACAACACTTTATCTGGCAGAGTACCCAGCATGGTAGACATGGATGAACACAACACTTTATCTGGCAGAGTACCCAACATGGTAGACATGGATGAACACAACACTTTATCTGGCAGAGTACCCAGCATGGTAGACATGGATGAAAACAACACTTTATCTGGCAGAGTACCCAACATGGTAGACATGGATGAACACAACACTTTATCTGGCAGAGTACCCAGCATGGTAGACATGGATGAACACAACACTTTATCTGGCAGAGTACCCAACATGGTAGACATGGATGAACACAACACTTTATCTGGCAGAGTACCCAGCATGGTAGACATGGATGAACACAACACTTTATCTGGCAGAGTACCCAACATGGTAGACATGGATGAACACAACACTTTATCTGGCAGAGTACCCAACATGGTAGACATGGATGAACACAACACTTTATCTGGCAGAGTACCCAACATGGTAGACATGGATGAACACAACACTTTATCTGGCAGAGTACCCAACATGGTAGACATGGATGAACACAACACTTTATCTGGCAGAATACCCAGCATTGTAGACATGGATGAACACAACACTTTATCTGGCAGAGTACCCAACATGGTAGACATGGATGAACACAACACTTTATCTGGCAGAGTACCCAGCATGGTAGACATGGATGAACACAACACTTTATCTGGCAGAGTACCCAGCATGGTAGACATGGATGAACACAACACTTTATCTGGCAGAGTACCCAGCATGGTAGACATGGATGAACACAACACTTTATCTGGCAGAGTACCCAACATGGTAGACATGGATGAACACAACACTTTATCTGGCAGAGTACCCAACATGGTAGACATGGATGAACACAACACTTTATCTGGCAGAATACCCAGCATGGTAGACATGGATGAACACAACACTTTATCTGGCAGAGTACCCAACATGGTAGACATGGATGAACACAACACTTTGTCTGGCAGAGTACCCAGCATGGTAGACATGGATGAACACAACACTTTATCTGACAGAGTACCCAACATGGTAGACATGGATGAACACAACACTTTATCTGGCAGAGTACCCAGCATGGTAGACATGGATGAACACAACACTTTATCTGGCAGAGTACCCAGAATGGTAGACATGGATGAACACAACACTTTATCTGGCAGAGTACCCAACATGGTAGACATGGATGAACACAACACTTTATCTGGCAGAGTACCCAGCATGGTAGACATGGATGAACACAACACTTTATCTGGCAGAGTACCCAACATGGTAGACATGGATGAACACAACACTTTATCTGGCAGAGTACCCATGATGGTAGACATGGATGAACACAACACTTTATCTGGCAGAGTACCCAGCATGGTAGACATGGATGAACACAACACTTTATCTGGCAGAGTACCCAGCATGGTAGACATGGATGAACACAACACTTTATCTGGCAGAGTACCCAACATGGTAGACATGGATGAACACAACACTTTATCTGGCAGAGTACCCAACATGGTAGACATGGATGAACACAACACTTTATCTGGCAGAGTACCCAGCATGGTAGACATGGATGAACACAACACTTTATCTGGCAGAGTACCCAGCATGGTAGACATGGATGAACACAACACTTTATCTGGCAGAGTACCCAACTTGGTAGACATGGATGAACACAACACTTTATCTGGCAGAGTACCCAACATGGTAGACATGAATGAACACAACACTTTATCTGGCAGAGTACCCAACATGGTAGACATGAATGAACACAACACTTTATCTGGCAGAGTACCCAACATGGTAGACATGGATGAACACAACACTTTATCTGGCAGAGTACCCAGCATGGTAGACATGGATGAACACAACACTTTATCTGGCAGAGTACCCAGCATGGTAGACATGGATGAACACAACACTTTATCTGGCAGAGTACCCAACATGGTAGACATGGATGAACACAACACTTTATCTGGCAGAGTACCCAGCATGGTAGACATGGATGAACACAACACTTTATCTGGCAGAGTACCCAACATGGTAGACATGGATGAACACAACACTTTATCTGGCAGAGTACCCAACATGGTAGACATGGATGAACACAACACTTTATCTGGCAGAGTACCCAACATGGTAGACATGGATGAACACAACACTTTATCTGGCAGAGTACCCAGCATGGTAGACATGGCGGTATTTGCAGCAACTTCAACATCAGAAGGGAGGAGGCGGGATGGAGAAGGAAGAGAAGAAGCAGAAGAAGGAGGAGGCGACAGAGAAGAAGTAACAAAAAAGAGAAGTATAGGAATTAGAAGAAGAAGAAGAAGAAGAAGAAGAAGAAGAAGAAGAAGAAGAAGAAGAAGAAGAAGAAGAAGAAGAAGAACAACAACAACAACAACAACAACAACAACAACAACAACAACAACAACAACAACAACAAGGAGGAGGAGATGTAGGAGTAGGATTGGGCGGGAGGAGGAGATGAAGATGGAGAAGAAGACGAAGAAGAATAAGCAGAAGAAGAAGAGGAGGAGAAGGATAAAGTAATATCAGTAGTGTTAATATGTATTTATCCTCGGTCTGGATTATTCAGATTGAAATGAAAGAGAAACGATTTAGTTCTGCCCCAGCAGCACCCAGGCTGAGTCACACACAAGTCTGGCCCTGGCGAAGTCAATTTTCATTTAACTCAATTTCTGACTTCTGTGGACATGATGGGAGTTCCTGAGCCGTGAAACTGAACACAGTCTGGGAGACCAGTGGGTGTGAGATGTGGATTTCGGGTGTGGATGTGAGATATGAGATGTGAGATGTGAATATGAGATGTGAGATATTGATGTGAGATGAGGATGTGAGATGTGAATATGAGATGTGAGATATTGATGTGAGATGAGGATGTGAGATGTGAGATGTGGATATGAGATATGAACGTGAGATGTGGTTGTGAGAGATGAACGAACGAACGAACGAACGAATGAACAAACAAACTTTACTTTCAAATAGTTAAGAATTGGACACGCAGGCCCGTCTAAAATTCTGCCCTTCAATTTCTCTCTTTCATACATTATTTAATTCATGTGTCATTCAAGGCTAACTTAGAACAGAAACAATATAAAAGATATGCATGATAAAGTGTGGAGGAATATGCGAAAATCACTGCTATACGACTCAGTAATATTAATAACTGGTGTGTCAATTGTAATTAGTTTTGTGGAGTATACTGGTCTACCAAAAGAGGATTGGCTGTTATATTAAGGTATAACAATAATAATAATAATAATAATAATAATAATAATAATAATAATAATAATAATAATAATAATAATAATAATAATAATAACAACAACAACAGACATGACAGAACATTGCCACCAGAATATAAACAACAACAGTCCGTGTGGAGCGGTGTTTATCGATTTCAGGAAAGCGTTTGATGTGATAGATCAGGTTATTTTAATTTTAAAATGAAGAAACAATGAATATTGGCCCAAATGTAGTGACTCTAATAATATTTTTGTGTCAAACAGAAAGTAAGTAGTATCGCACAATCAATCTCCGTCTCAAACCACTACCTTCAATATTGGAGTACCGCAAGGCTCTATTCTTTGCCCTATATTATTTGCCATATATATCAACGATCTACCTTTGCATCTTTCGTCGTCCCGCGATCTATTTGCAGACGACAGTACTTCTTCTTCTTCTTCTTCTGCGTTCATCTGGAGTTTTTTTTTGTTTTTTTTTAGTTGGACGTGATTGCGTTGTGCCTGTTTACAGCAGTGCTGCGTTCTTGCGCCGTTAGGCCGACACATCCGACTTCTGCGGGCATTTATTGACCGGGTTAGCCTTCCCGGGAGACGACAGTACGGTGTATACAATCGCTGAAAGCTGTAATTTGCTGGAATTGTTTTTGCAACAAGAATTAAATAATGCAGTTAGTTGGAGCTATACAAACAGTATGCAAATTAACACCACTAAAATAAAACCTATGCTAAACGAACGAACGAACGGATTTATTTTCAAAGGGTAACAAATTGGGCACGTAGGCCCTTCTTACATTCGGCCCTTCCAATGACTCACCTTTCGTTCATCAATAGTGCATAGGAAAAAACATTGTCAAATAAATTTTGTAAACATAAACAATGCATATTACCATGTTATGAGACACATCCACAACCCACCCACACATACCCATTCACACACACATCCCCCACCCAACCACACACACACACCCCCCACACCTACACATTTCCCCACCCACACACACCTCCCACCAACCACACATCCCATCCACCCATACCCCAAGCACACATACATTCCCCAACCAACACAGCCCCCACCCACATATATCTCCCCACCCACTCACATATCCTCCACCAGTCCCATTATTCACCCACCCACATATCCTCCTCCACCCACACACCTCCAACCACACAGCCAAACACACATCACTCAAATGCACATCCCCCCACACACACATCTCCCCGCCAGCTCACATATCCGCACCTATCCACACACAAGTTCCGCACCCACCCACATAATCTCCCATCTCCCCCAGCCCACTCACAGATTTAAGAGCCCACCCATACAAACATCCAACACATCTCCTAACCTACACACACTCAACCACCCACATATCCTATACTCATCCACACATCCTCCACCCACCCATCCCGCAACGAAACATCCCTTAACCACACACCCCTTAACCACACACCCTTACCCATATACAATCACCCACCCACACATCCTCTACCCACCCACCCATCCCCCAGTCACACATCCCTTAACCACATACCCCTATCCATATACACACACATCCCCACTCACACACACATCTCCCCAACCATACACACATCCCTCACAAACATCCCCACCCACAAACGCATCCCCCATTCACAAACACATACCTCCCTTACACGCACACCCAACCCACACACACATCCCCTACCCATACACTAACCCCCCTCACACATCCCTCTACACACGTACTTATCCCTCAACAACTAACACCCACACATCCCTCATCCACTCATCAACACATACATCTCCCATCTACCCACCCAAACTCACACATCCTCCACCCTCACACACATCCCTCACCCACCCACACACCCACACCCCACACACATCTTTTATCCACACCCATCCCCTTCCTACACAACACCACACCCACACACATCCCCAAGGCACATTCCTCACCCACAAACATCTCCCCATATATCTCCTACCCACCCATAAATCCCCCACCTACAGTCACCCTCACCACCCACACATACATCCTCAACCCAGCCACACACACCCCCACCCACCCAGACATATCCCCCTCCCACACACACATCCCCACACCCATCCCCCAACCCACACACATCCCCCACACCTCCACACACACATTCACCCACACATCCCTCACCCACACACCCACCCACCCACACACATACCCCACCCATCGACCCAGACATCCCACACCCAGTTTTTGCTATTAATAACCAGACAAAAATTTTAAACTCTAAATTCATACAGATAACTTCAACTTCACATCGATAACATAGTAGAAAGTGTAATTGAGCACACAAAATTATGCCTCATCATTGATAGAAACCTAACCTTTAATCTCCACGTTCAAGCGCTCGTTAAACAAACAGCGAAAAAATGTCTACCAACTCGACTAAATTAAAAATGTCCTTGATGAGGTCACAATGAAAATATTCTATACTTCTCACATTTTGACTACTGCTCTTCAATCTGGGACGACTGTTCCAATTCAATCACCAAGCGACTTTACTCACTCCATAAACGGGCTATGAGTTTAATTTATTGCAAACATTTAACTGACAACTCTAGCCTACATAAACGACTTCTTTTGTGACCTTTTGAAAATAAAGTTAAATCAAATCAAATCAAATCAAATCAAATCACATCAGTTACTCCCACTCCGCAAACGCCTGCTTTCCAGTAGGGCTAAACTAATTCACAAAATCTTACATTGGAATGCCCAAAATTACCTTTGGCCTTTGTTAAATATAATGCTCGACACAGTAAACGATTACATAAATTGCACATTCCGAAGCCTAGGATTGACTTATACAAAACAAGCTTAACGTACTCCACATCTCAGCTGTGGAATAATCTTTCACAAGAAATCAAAGACATCACCAATACCTATACATATAATCGCAAATTATTCGAACACTATCTCAGTACGGCCGGTCCCTCTGGCTGTGGGGTTACAACACTTTCTCTCTGTAATCCCGTTTATCACGCAGAGTCTCGTAGCGGAGCGAGAGCTGAGGCGGTTCGACCCCCGCTCGTGACTTGCGGGATACTGAGCCGGCCGCTCAGAAAGCAATGGCAAACTACTGAGCGTAATCTTGCCAAGAGATCAACATACAGCTGAAAGATGCTGGTGTTGACAGCTAAGTCCTGTAAAAGGATATGCTAAAAAAAAAAAAAAAAAAAATCTCAGTACGGATTATCTTCCCTCTTAATAATATAATTAATAATAATAATAATAATAATAATAATAATAATAATAATAATAATAATAATAATAATAATAATAAAACCCTAGTATAACAGCCAGTCCCCTTTTGGTAGACCAGTATATTCCACATGGCTAATAACAAGTGTCACACCATTATCTAATATTACTGAGTCGTGTAGTTTTGATGTTCACATTTTGCCCATGCCTTTATAATGCATATCTTTTATATTGTTGCTATTCTCTGTTATCGGTCTCTGTGGCTAAGGGCTTGCGAACGCGATTTGTGAGCCCGTATACCCGGGTTCGAAACACGGAGCTGCTGGTTTTTTTCGAAAAAGGTGTAGGGGCCGGTCGTTCAGAAAGCAATGGCAAACTACTGAACGTAACACTTGCCTAGTACATCAACAGCAGCTTAAAATGCTGGTGTTGACTGCAACGTCCCGTAAGGAATACGCAACAAAAAAGTTTTTTATTCTCTGTTAGCCTTGAATGATGTGTGAATGAAATAATGTATGAAAGAGAGTGATAGAAGGGCGGGATGTTAGACGGGCCTGCGTGCCCAATTCTTAACCCTTTGAAAATAAAGTTCGTTCATTCGATCGTGGAATAATAATAATAATGTTACCAAATATAATAGTAATAATAATAATAATAATAATAATAGTATCAATAATAATTATTATTATCTTCTTCTTCAGCGTTCCGAGCCATTGAGGTTCTTTGCTGCAAATACAATCCGTCTCCATTCGTCTCTCTGGTGGACCTTCTCTTGCCAGTCGTTGATTCCAAGTGCTTGTAGGTCTGTACATGTATTATCTCTCCACCGCCTTCTTGGTCTACCTCGGGGTCTACGGTCATTTATTTCCTGAGTGTAAGCGAGTTTTGTTTCCCTATTATCTTCCATTCTTTCTATATGCCCCAGCCATTGTAGTCTATTAGCCTTCATGATACCAGTGATTAGCGGGGACTTAAACAGATCATAAATGTCTTTGTTACTTCTTCTTTTCCACTCTCCACTTTGTGTATCCCTAATGGGTCCAAAGATGCGTCTTAAAATTTTGTTCTCAAAGGTTTGTAACAAGGCTTCGTCTCCTTTCGTTGTACTCCAGGTTTCAGAGCCATACAGCACAACTGGTCTGATCAGTGTTTTGTATATTGTGATTTTGGTGTTACGAGATAGCGCCTTTGATTTTAGTAGATGTTGTAGTGCATAGTATATCTTATTTCCAGAGTTGATTCTAGTTTGTATTTCTTCCCTTATGATGTTGGAGCAGTTGAAGATCGTACCCAGGTATTTGTATGTTTCCGTTCTTTTAATGGTCATATTATCTATTTGTATGTGGCCAGAGTTTCTAGCCATTCCGTCTCTTGAAATTACCATATATTCTGTCTTATCTTGGTTGATAACCAGCCCCATCTGTTGGGCTTTTTCCTTTAAGTGAGTCAATATTTCCAATGTCTTTTGTTCACTTTGCCCTATAATATCTATATCATCTGCATAACCAAGCAGCTTGGATGTTCCTCCAATATCACATTCCTCCTTTACCTTCCTTACAACTTTCTCTAGAGCCAGATTGAAGAGTAGCGGCGATAGTGCATCACCCTGTTTCAAGCCAGATGTTATTTGGAAGGGGTCTGATTTCCTGCCTTTATATGTTACTATATTATAAGTATCTTCCATGCATAGTCTGGTCATGTTGATTAACTTCCTTGGTATTCCAAATTCCTGCATAGCATTCCATAGACTATTCCTATGGACACTATCATAAGCCTTTTTAAAATCCACAAAAATGTTATGGAGATCTCTTTTATATTCCCAATGTTTCTCGGCTATTTGTCGTAAGATAAATATCTGATCTATTGTTGATCTGTTTTGTCTAAAACCCGCCTGGTAGTCACCTAATATGTCTTCTGAATATGGTTTTAGTCTATTTAGTAATACTGCGGATAGTATCTTATAGCTTGTGGACAGTAGTGATATTCCTCTATAATTTCCACATTGGAACTTGTCTCCTTTCTTAAAGATAGGTATCAATAATGACTCTTTCCAGTCATGGGGTAATTCTTCTGTCCTCCAGATTTTTATTATTAGTTCGTATAGCTTTAGATGTAATGCATGGCCACCTGCCTTTATAAATTCAGCAGCAATTCCATCAGTCCCAGTTGCCTTATTGTTTTTAAGTCGTGTGATTACATATAGGATTTCTTCAAATGTAGGTTCTTCAATTTGTGGTTCGCATGTTAGAACCTCTTCCTGTGAGAAAATGTTACTTGGAGCTTCACAATTTAGTAATTCAATAAAATATTCTTTCCATGTGTTGCACATTTCCTCATTGGTATTTATCATATTCCCATTTTTGTCTTTTAAACCATATGTGTTTTGTTGGTGCCCTCGTTTCATTGACTTCAGTTCTTTAAAAAATTTTCTGGATTCATTTTTCTGGTGATTAGTTTCCATATCTTTGATTATATTACTCATATATTCTCGCTTCTGCTGTCTGACTATTTTTGTAGCCTCTTTACATTCATTTCTATAATGCTCTTCCTTTTGGATGTTATTGATGTCATTTAACCATACATGTCTGGCATTCTTCTTCCTAATGACTGCTTCTTCACATTTTTGATTGAACCATCTGTTCTTTCTATGCGTGGTTAACACACCGAGACATTCTTCTGCGGTAGACTGAATTGTATTCTTGATGTTCAACCAAGTTTGGTCAATGCTTTCCTCCAAAGGGTTTTGCAGAGTTTCAAGTTTACATTTTATTTCATCTGTAAATTTCTCTTTGACTGTAATGTCTTGCAGTTTTTCTCTGTTATATGTTGGGTGTAATCTTTGTAATTTAGTATAGAAAGCTCTCTTAAGTTTTATTTTAAATTTTGCTCCAACGAGGAAGTGGTCACTGTGACACTCAGCTCCTCTATAACTTCTGACTTGCTGTATGTTTGATGCATTTCTGTTGTTAATTAAAATGTGATCTATTTGATTATAGGTTCTCTTGTCACATGATTTCCAAGTTTGTTTGTGTATATCCTTTCTTTGTAGTCTGGTACTGCTAACCTGCAGTCCTTTGGCTTCTGCCAGGTTGATGACTCTCCATCCATTATCATTTGAAGTTGTATGTAGGCTTTCCATACCGGCCACTTTTTTATTAGTTTGCTCTCTACCTATTTTTGCATTGAAGTCTCCCAGCACAATCAGGATGTCCTGTTTGGGGGTTTCTTCTATGACATCTTCCAGATCATTATAAAAGTCTTCTTTAATATCATCTTCTTTCTCTTCAGTAGGTGCATGTACATTAATCATCGTTATATTTTTCCATTTACCTTTTATTCGTAATTTACTAATCCTGTCATTAAAAGCTTTAAAGTTTAAAACGTTCCCCCATAACTCTTTTTTGATGACAAATCCTGTTCCTAATTCATGTTTATTTTGGGTGTTTCCTCCATATATTATAATCATTCCATTTTGCTCTAAAGTACCCTCTCCTGGCCACCTTATTTCTTGAATTGCTGTTATATCCATTTGATATTCAATCAGCTCCCGGGTTAGTTCTTCGGCCGCTCCAGCTCGATATAGTGTCCGTACATTCCATGTTCCAAATCTCAAAAGTCCTTTAACGTTCCAAGGTCGTTGTCCAGATAAGTCAGTCCGATATCGAGGCTCATGTATTTGTTTCGTAACAAAGAAAGGTTTTTACAAAGGTGGGGATGTTAACCCCACGCTTCAACCCCCAACCTGGAGGACCAGGGTGTTTCTCTTTGTCTGTTCTCTACCCTTTGACCTGTCCGGCTTGGGAGGCCCTGCTGGTAGCTACGCTACCGCCGGCATAGCTCTCAGGGTCATTGAGAAACTCAAGCTCCCCCACCACGACAAGGTGGAAACACCATCGGGGGAGAACGGAAATTATTATTATAGGATTAATAATAGTAATAATGATAACTAAGTGACGCTGATGATTCTGATGATGATGATAATAATAATAATGATAATGAAAACAATAATGATAATAACTATGATGCTGTCGATTACTATGATGATTTTGATGATAATGTTGTTGATGATGATGACATCAACAACAACAACAACAACAATCAACGGACGGAAATTTACCACATTGAAGATTGCAGTGGTGATTATGATGATAAAGATGATGAAAATGATGCTGATGATGATGATAATGATGATGATGACGATAATTATGATGATGACGATAGTAAAATTAATAACCATAACCAACGGACGAACACCTACAAAGTTGATGAGGTGCTGACGATGATGATAATGACAACAACAACAAAACCACTAATGGACGGACACCTGGCACACTGATGAGGCTTATGATGATGATGATGATGATGATGATGATGATGATGATGATGATGATGATGATGATGATGATGATGATGATGATGATGACATCAACAACAACAACAACAACCAACGGACGGACACCTACCACGTTGATGATCTGACTGAGGGCCAGGTTGAAGCGGATGTTGAGTGTATCGTTGGTGTTGACCACTGGTCGGATCAGCGGGTTGTAGCCGTTCTTCTCGAACAGGTCATAGACCAGTTGCTGCTCGTTCTTTCCTGGCCGAAGAAGACAAGATGTGGTTAGCATCAACTGTCTTCCTATCTCATGTCTGACAGTAGGTTGGATACACAGGAACTACGTCTGTCAGTTATCTCATGTCTGACAGTAGGTTGGATACACAGGAACTACGTCTGTCAGTTATCTCATGTCTGACAGTAGGTTGGATACACAGGAACTACGTCTGTCTTGTTATCTCATGTCTGACAGTAGGTTGGATACAAAGGAACTACGTCTGTCAGTTATCTCATGTCTGACAGTAGGTTGGATACACAGGAACTACGTCTGTCTTGTTATCTCATGTCTGACAGTAAGTTGGATACACAGGAACTACGTCTGTCAGTTATCTCATGTCTGACAGTAGGTTGGATACACAGGAACTACGTCTGTCTTATTATTTCATGTCTGACAGTAGGTTGGATACACAGGAACTACGTCTGTCAGTTATCTCATGTCTGACAGTAGGTTGGATACACAGGAACTACGTCTGTCAGTTATCTCATGTCTGACAGTAGGTTGGATACACAGGAACTACGTCTGTCTTATTATTTCATGTCTGACAGTAGGTTGGATACACAGGAACTACGTCTGTCAGTTATCTCATGTCTGACAGTAGGTTGGATACACAGGAACTACGTCTGTCAGTTATCTCATGTCTGACAGTAGGTTGGATACACAGGAACTACGTCTGTCAGTTATCTCATGTCTGACAGTAGGTTGGATACACAGGAACTACGTCTGTCAGTTATCTCATGTCTGACAGTAGGTTGGATACACAGGAACTACGTCTGTCAGTTATCTCATGTCTGACAGTAGGTTGGATACACAGGAACTACGTCTGTCAGTTATCTCATGTCTGACAGTAGGTTGGATACACAGGAACTACGTCTGTCTTATTATTTCATGTCTGACAATAGGTTGGATACACAGGAACTACGTCTGTCAGTTATCTCATGTCTGACAGTAGGTTGGATACACAGGAACTACGTCTGTCAGTTATCTCATGTCTGACAGTAGGTTGAATACACAGGAACTACGTCTGTCAGTTATCTCATGTCTGACAGTAGGTTGGATACACAGGAACTACGTCTGTCAGTTATCTCATGTCTGACAGTAGGTTGGATACACAGGAACTACGTCTGTCAGTTATCTCATGTCTGACAGTAGGTTGGATACACAGGAACTACGTCTGTCAGTTAATTCATGATCCCGTTCACGTTACTCATAGTTCATTTATCTCTGACTGCATGTTTCTTTTAATTAATGTTTCAGCCTGTTCATACATATGTATATATCTGTTAGTTCATATATCTCTTTATGTTTCCTTTAGTTTGTACATGTTCCCATCGCTGTTAGTTCACGGACATGTTTACGTGTTTGTCAGTACCATTGGCGTTATATTTCTGATAGTTGATGTATTTATTTACATGTCTAATATTGATGTATTTGTTTACATTTCTGTTATTTAAAGTATCCGTTTATATATCGTCGAATAGTTCCCGCTTCACCAGTTCCAGTTTGTGACAGAGCATATATTGTTCTGCTACCGTTAGTTCATGTCTCTGCCAGCGACTGTTTCCTTTAGTTCTGCGTGTTGTTCGTTCATCATATTCTTATTATTTGCATATTTCTGCTACTTATCTTCCTGTGCCACGTGATTAGTCGTTTGTATTAAGTTCTGTCCAGATTTCTATCCTAACCAGGCCGTCGCTTCCCACAGCCACAGAAGAAAATAAATCCCGGATAAAATCGTCACTTAAAAATAAATGTCATTTTTCACCAGCCGTGATGACGTGTGCACAAGCTGCACATTAATCTTGTCCAGGCCTGGTCCACAGAGAAATACATCGCAGCACACCAAGCCATGCAACAGCCGTGCCACATTTGCCCAGAAGCTATTTGTTACAGACGATAGTTCGAACACGAAGTTTGCAATGCATGCAGTGATATACATGTTTGGGACATGTGTGTGTATAGCCCAGTTGATATATCAGACAGTGTAATAATGACAACAATATGTTTGCATATTCAGCTGCAATACACAAATATGTCTAGTATCACGAAATATACGCTGTCTTGTCGCCATGTTTGTGATGTCTGCTAGTATCTGTGATGTCTGTATTTATAATGCATTTTTGTATTTGTATTTGTGGTTTATATTTGTATTTGAATTTATAATGTATGTTAGAATTTGTAATTGTTACATCTGTTTGTATTTGTGATGACTGCTTCTATTTGTTTTAGTGATGTAATATGTAGTTCCTAGATGGCTTTAGCCCCCAAAGTATTATAGACCACTCATCACTCGATGTAATGCTCAGCGCCTGGATGCTTCTATCCCAATAGAATTATAGACCACTCATCACTCGATGAGTCACTATCTAGCTGGATGCTTTTACTTTCCAATTATATATATATATATACACACACACTAGACAACCCGGCCCTGCGTCGCTTAGTTCCTGGCGGGGAGCGTCTCATTTAATTCATAGCAGTAGTCATTATACATTGAAATACATTTCTCTAAGCGCCCAGATTACGCGTTCGGCACCTGCTCCTGTTCCCGTTCCCGTTGCTCGTCTGTTTCTGATGCTCCCGTTCCCGTTCCCGCTGCTTGTCTGTTTCTGAAGCTCTTAATGACTTTTTCGTTAGTGCAAAAATTAAAAATTGATTTTAAACTAATTAACTATTTCAGTTGGACCCCGAGGTAGACCAAGAAGGCGGTGGAGAGATAATACATGTACAGACCTACAAGCACTTGGAATCAACGACTGGCAAGAGAAGGTCCACCAGAGAGACGAATGGAGACGGATTGTATTTGCAGCAAAGAACCTCAATGGCTCGGAACGCTGAAGAAGAAGAAGTTGGATCCGCGGGAGTGAGAACAACATCTGTACAAAATTTCATCGCAGTCGGATGGACCGTTCGGGAAAGCATAAAGGACACACACACAAAGAAACATTCACTTATATATATATATATATATAAATATATATATATATATATATATATATATATATATATATATATATATATATATATATATATATATATATATATATATATATATATATATATATATATTGGCTGCCCACCAACTCTTCTGTCCATTGTGGAATCGTTCCACACAGGCATGAAGGGTATAATCAAGTTTGATGGTGCAACTTCTGAAGAATTTGAAATCAAGAGTGGAGTTAAGCAAGGTTGTGTACTAGCTCCCACCCTCTTTGGAATATACTTTTCACTTCTACTGAAATATGCATTTCGTGATCAGGATGGTGGTATATACATTCACTCACGCTCAGATGGCGGCCTCTACAATGCTCAGAGATTGAAGGCTAAGACCAAAATTAGGAGGGTACTGATCAGAGAGTTGCTTTTTGCAGATGATGCTGCAGTTACGACCCACTCTGAGGAAGAATTGCAATGTCTACTATCTGCATTCTCCAATGCTTGTTCTGAATTTGGTTTAACAATTAGCAAAAAGAAGACACAGATTATGTCACAAGGTGCACATGGGGTACCATCAATCTTTATTGACGACGCCGAACTAGAGATAGTAGACCATTTTACATATCTAGGATCAGTGGTAAATAGCAAATTATCCCTAGATCAGGAAATCAACATCCGGATTGGTAAGGCAGCAACAACAATGAACAGGTTAAGAAAAAGAGTCTGGAAGACCAGGAAGCTTACTGCCAAAACAAAAGTCCTTGTCTATCAAGCCTGTGTCCTTAGTACTCTTCTCTATGGCAGTGAAACCTGGACAACTTACTCACACCAAGAGAACAATTTAAACAGCTTTCATATGCGGTGTCTGCGAAGAATTCTTGGTATTAAGTGGCAAGACAAAATCACAAATACTGAAGTATTGGAAAGATCAGGTTGTGTGACAGTTTATTCCATGCTCAGTCTTCGTAGACTTAGATGGATAGGACATCTTAGGAGGATGGATGATGGTAGAATACCAAAGGATATCTTTTTTGGTGAATTACAGATGGGTAAGAGATCTCAGGGTCGGCCTCTAGTACGATACAAAGATGTGTGTAAGCGGGACATGATTGATACAGGCATTGATAATGCACATTGGGAGCAAGTCGCCGCTGAACGTGTTGCATGGAGGGCAAATATCAGAAATGGAATAAAGTCAAAGGAGAAAATTATTGCAGAAAAGTCACACACCAAGCGTGTGAGACGTAAGATGGTGCATGATGGTGGAAATGACCACGTGTTCACATGCACCCACTGTGAACGGACATTCACAGCGCAAATTGGCCTTATCAGTCACACTCGCTACCGCCATAGTTAAAAGTTATTATGCCATTTTAGAGCACAAACTATCGTCTGTCAAGACGGCAAGGTGCCAATGAATATATATATATATATATATATATATATATATATATATATATATATATATATATATATATATATAAGTAGATATAAAAGAAAAAAATTAAGTAGGCTGTTCCCTTTCTCTCTATGAATCCACATTGTTCATAACTAATTTCTGGTTTAATCAGAGAGTGAGTTCCCTTGGAGCAAGATAGCGGGACATTTCTTCGTCTCTTTCTGAAGCTAGTAATTCCTTTTTCTTTAGCGATTGAGAAAAATTTGTTGATTTAAACTAACTAACTATTTCAGTTGGATCCGCGGGAGTGAGAACAACACCTGTAAAATATTTCATCTCAATCGGATGGACCGTTCGGGATCGCATAAAGGACACACAAACAAACATTCTCTTTTATATTACACACATGAAATTGTTTTCTCAACATAGTTGTGCCCCCTCACATTTTCTGCACATTTGTTGAACGAACGCCAAACAAACAGAATGATATGATTAGTTGACCCATTTCTGATAATAATTCCCGCAAATTTTCTTTCCGGTATGTCATGTGTTCTATAATTTCACAGTTGCTTGCTTTTTTTTGTGTGTGTCATGTTGGCATATTTGACTTGCTGTTAATGTGTTCCGCTTGAAGGCTTTCCGTCGTACATCCCGTGTACATTAATTGTGTATCTCTCGTCAACAGTCACGGTCTATCTGATCAGGTCCGTCATCAATTTACACGTAAATGTTGTTGATACAGACACAGTGATGATGATTTTAACGACAAATATTTCAGACACGCTTGATTAACTCCAGCATTTTGAAATGACCGGAGAAATGAATTGGCAGCTGTCGATGATTAACACTCTTAGTGAAGAGCTTCTATAACAGAGCTCCATCTCTGTTAGAGATAGTTAGTGGGAAATAGAGAAGGGTTTGGGAAATGGCGCACCCGTGAGCACTATTGAAAGGGGAGTTGTTAGGGAAGCTTACGGGTGAGGTCAAGGATAAACAGTTCTAACTTAGCCTGTGGTCCGTCAAGGTGTGTTTTCATGAAGTTATACTAATTTGTACATCTGGATAATAAAAGCCATTTACACTTGACCAGGGCTTTGGTGTCATCTCTTGTGATTGCCTTTCACCTGTTCGCTCCGTTACACTTCTCTTGGTAAAGAAGCAGACTTGAGTGGACAGATTTCAGTGGACAAATAGACTTCAGTGGACAAACAGACTTCAGTGGACAAATAAACTTTAGTGGACATATAGACTTCAGTGGACAAATAGACTTCAATGGACAAATAGACTTCAGTGGACAAATAGACTTCAGTGGACAAATAAACTTCAGTGGCATATAGACTTCAGTGGACAAATAGACTTCAGTGGACAAATAAACTTCAGTGGCATATAGACTTCAGTGGACAAATAGACTTCAGTGGACAAATAGACTTCAGTGGACAAATAGACTTCAGTGGACAAATAGACTTCAGTGGACAAATAGACTTCAGTGGACACATAGACTTCAGTGGACAAATAGACTTCAGTGGACAAATAGACTTCAGTGGACACATAGACTTCAGTGGACAAATAGACTTCAGTGGACAAATAGACTTCAGTGGACAAATAGACTTCAGTGGACAAATAAACTTCAGTGGCATATAGACTTCAGTGGACAAATAGACTTCAGTGGACAAATAGACTTCAGTGGACAAATAGACTTCAGTGGACAAATAAACTTCAGTGGCATATAGACTTCAGTGGACAAATAGACTTCAGTGGACAAATAAACTTCAGTGGCATATAGACTTCAGTGGACAAATAGACTTCAGTGGACAAATAGACTTCAGTGGACAAATAGACTTCAGTGGACAAATAGACTTCAGTGGACAAATAGACTTCAGTGGACACATAGACTTCAGTGGACAAATAGACTTCAGTGGACAAATAGACTTCAGTGGACAAATAGACTTCAGTGGACAAATAGACTTCAGTGGACAAACTAGATAACAGAAAAATTGAAAGCATTGGTCATACGTCTGGATCCGAGCCTGCCACCTTAGCCTGACCTGGTGTCTGGCTGCAGGACCAAGCGTACTTGGAAACACGGCCAACTAGATACCTTAGAAACATGCCATCATTTAGTTGATCTGTGGCCCACCTCCACGGAGTTCTGGCTTGTAACTGTCTTTGTGAGAACATCTCTTTCATTTTATTGTAAAGTTTGTTACTGGGCAACAATGGCTAAAAGATATGGGATTCAGATGACAGTTTGACGTTTGGTCAGAAAGGAAGTCACAATAACACTTAGCCACAGAAAATATCGGACACGTTTGGTCAGAAAGGAAATCACAAGAAAATTTAGCTAGACCAAATATTGGATACGTTTGGGTCAGACAGGAAGCCACAAGGAAACTTGCCTACAGCAAATATTAGACACGTATGGTCAGGAAGGAAGCCACAAGGAAACTTGGCTACAGCAAATATCGGATATGGTTGGTCAGGAAGGAAGCCACAAGGAAACTTAGCTAATTTTGTGTTTGTGTGATTGTGTGATTGTATGATTGCACGCATGTGTATGTGCGTGCGTGCGTGCGTGCGTGTGTGTGTGTGTGTGTGTGTGTCTGTGTGTGTGTGTGTGTAACTGAGCTACCGTATAACAGAAGACGGTACTACCTGCTTTCTGTTAGCGCTGAACGTTGGATGGCGCTTACCAAACCCGACACCCCACATTGTGCCAACGGCTTCGGGCGGAAGAGCGCAATTGGGAGGGTACAAGCCTGATCCTGGTGCGAGAAAATGCAACCTAAAGACAAAATGGCATGGCAGGGCAGACCAGGCTCTAAGCCTTGGTTGGCAGCTGGTCTAGGATCGAAGCTCCGACAGGTGGTCAGTTAGAGCATTGCTTTGCTGATCCGGCGGCTTCTGTAGCTTGTCTTGTTCCAGACGTATTCGTGTGACCTCTCCTATGGCGTAAACATTCTGTGGTTACTTAATGAGCAGAGTCATTGAACACAAGGTAAAGACTGGAATCATCAGCTGCAGATCAGGCAGAGGCAGTCAGAGGTGACGCCGGATGACATCAGACGGTCTCCTAGAATAATGTCATTAACGGAATGATCCAGATTGCAAGTCCCCGAGATCTGTAGAGACACACGAAAGCCTAAGCCAGCTGGCAGGGCACGTGATGATGATGGCTGTGCCTGTGGCGCAGGAGTCACTCACTCACACAAGCTGGCGACTCATGTTTGTATATCACAGTATTGTGTGAGTCACTGGCGACTCATGTTTGTATATCACAGTATTGTGTGAGTCACTGGCGACTCATGTTTGTATATCACAGTATTGTGTGAGTCACTGGCGACTCATGTTTGTATATCACAGTATTGTGTGAGTCACTGGCGACTCATGTTTGTATAACACAGTATTGTGTGAGTCACTGGCGACTCATGTTTGTATATCACAGTATTGTGTGAGTCACTGGCGACTCATGTTTGTATATCACAGTATTGTGTGAGTCACTGGCGACTCATGTTTGTATAACACAGTATTGTGTGAGTCACTGGCGACTCATGTTTGTATAACACAGTATTGTGTGAGTCACTGGCGACTCATGTTTGTATAACACAGTATTGTGTGAGTCACTGGCGACTCATGTTTGTATAACACAGTATTGTGTGAGTCACTGGCGACTCATGTTTGTATAACACAGTATTGTGTGAGTCACTGGCGACTCATGTTTGTATAACACAGTATTGTGTGAGTCACTGGCGACTCATGTTTGTATAACACAGTATTGTGTGAGTAAAGGGCGACTCATGTTTGTATATCACAGTATTGTGTGAGTCACTGGCGACTCATGTTTGTATATCACAGTATTGTGTGAGTCACTGGCGACTCATGTTTGTATATCACAGTATTGTGTGAGTCACTGGCGACTCATGTTTGTATAACACAGTATTGTGTGAGTCACTGGCGACTCATGTTTGTATAACACAGTAATGTGTGAGTCACTGGCGACTCATGTTTGTATATCACAGTATTGTGTGAGTCACTGGCGACTCATGCTTGTATATCACAGTATTGTGTGAGTCACTGGCGACTCATGTTTGTATATCACAGTATTGTGTGAGTCACTGGCGACTCATGTTTGTATAACACAGTATTGTGTGAGTCACTGGCGACTCATGTTTGTATATCAATGTATTGTGTGAGTCACTGGCGACTCATGTTTGTATAACACAGTATTGTGTGAGTCACTGGCGACTCATGTTTGTATATCACAGTATTGTGTGAGTCACTGGCGACTCATGTTTGTATATCACAGTATTGTGTGAGTCACTGGCGACTCATGTTTGTATATCACAGTATTGTGTGAGTCACTGGCAACTCATGTTTGTATATCACAGTATTGTGTGAGTCACTGGCGACTCATGTTTGTATATCACAGTATTGTGTGAGTCACTGGCGACTCATGTTTGTATATCACAGTATTGTGTGAGTCACTGGCGACTCATGTTTGTATAACACAGTATTGTGTGAGTCACTGGCGACTCATGTTTGTATATCACAGTATTGTGTGAGTCACTGGCGACTCATGTTTGTATATCACAGTATTGTGTGAGTCACTGGCGACTCATGTTTGTATAACACAGTATTGTGTGAGTCACTGGCGACTCATGTTTGTATATCACAGTATTGTGTGAGTCACTGGCGACTCATGTTTGTATATGACAGTATTGTGTGAGTCACTGGCGACTCATGTTTGTATATGACAGTATTGTGTGAGTCACTGGCGACTCATGTTTGTATAACACAGTATTGTGTGAGTCACTGGCGACTCATGTTTGTATAACACAGTATTGTGTGAGTCACTGGCGACTCATGTTTGTATAACACAGTATTGTGTGAGTCACTGGCGACTCATGTTTGTATAAGACAGTATTGTGTGAGTCACTGGCGACTCATGTTTGTATATCACAGTATTGTGTGAGTCACTGGCGACTCATGTTTGTATAACACAGTATTGTGTGAGTCACTGGCGACTCATGTTTGTATAACACAGTATTGTGTGAGTCACTGGCGACTCATGTTTGTATATCACAGTATTGTGTGAGTCACTGGCGACTCATGTTTGTATATCACAGTATTGTGTGAGTCACTGGCGACTCATGTTTGTATATCACAGTATTGTGTGAGTCACTGGCGACTCATGTTTGTATATCACAGTATTGTGTGAGTCACTGGCGACTCATGTTTGTATAACACAGTATTGTGTGAGTCACTGGCGACTCATGTTTGTATATCACAGTATTGTGTGAGTCACTGGCGACTCATGTTTGTATATGACAGTATTGTGTGAGTCACTGGCGACTCATGTTTGTATATGACAGTATTGTGTGAGTCACTGGCGACTCATGTTTGTATATCACAGTATTGTGTGAGTCACTGGCGACTCATGTTTGTATATCACAGTATTGTGTGAGTCACTGGCGACTCATGTTTGTATATCACAGTATTGTGTGAGTCACTGGCGACTCATGTTTGTATAACACAGTATTGTGTGAGTCACTGGCGACTCATGTTTGTATATCACAGTATTGTGTGAGTCACTGGCGACTCATGTTTGTATAACACAGTATTGTGTGAGTCACTGGCGACTCATGTTTGTATAACACAGTATTGTGTGAGTCACTGGCGACTCATGTTTGTATAACACAGTATTGTGTGAGTCACTGGCGACTCATGTTTGTATAACACAGTATTGTGTGAGTCACTGGCGACTCATGTTTGTATAACACAGTATTGTGTGAGTCACTGGCGACTCATGTTTGTATAACACAGTATTGTGTGAGTCACTGGCGACTCATGTTTGTATAACACAGTATTGTGTGAGTCACTGGCGACTCATGTTTGTATAACACAGTATTGTGTGAGTCACTGGCGACTCATGTTTGTATATCACAGTATTGTGTGAGTCACTGGCGACTCATGTTTGTATATCACAGTATTGTGTGAGTCACTGGCGACTCATGTTTGTATATCACAGTATTGTGTGAGTCACTGGCGACTCATGTTTGTATAACACAGTATTGTGTGAGTCACTGGCGACTCATGTTTGTATAACACAGTATTGTGTGAGTCACTGGCGACTCATGTTTGTATAACACAGTATTGTGTGAGTCACTGGCGACTCATGTTTGTATATCACAGTATTGTGTGAGTCACTGGCGACTCATGTTTGTATAACACAGTATTGTGTGAGTCACTGGCGACTCATGTTTGTATATCACAGTATTGTGTGAGTCACTGGCGACTCATGTTTGTATATCACAGTATTGTGTGAGTCACTGGCGACTCATGTTTGTATATCACAGTATTGTGTGAGTCACTGGCGACTCATGTTTGTATAACACAGTATTGTGTGAGTCACTGGCGACTCATGTTTGTATATCACAGTATTGTGTGAGTCACTGGCGACTCATGTTTGTATATGACAGTATTGTGTGAGTCACTGGCGACTCATGTTTGTATAACACAGTATTGTGTGAGTCACTGGCGACTCATGTTTGTATAACACAGTATTGTGTGAGTCACTGGCGACTCATGTTTGTATAACACAGTATTGTGTGAGTCACTGGCGACTCATGTTTGTATAACACAGTATTGTGTGAGTCACTGGCGACTCATGTTTGTATATCACAGTATTGTGTGAGTCACTGGCGACTCATGTTTGTATATCACAGTATTGTGTGAGTCACTGGCGACTCATGTTTGTATATCACAGTATTGTGTGAGTCACTGGCGACTCATGTTTGTATATCACAGTATTGTGTGAGTCACTGGCGACTCATGTTTGTATATCACAGTATTGTGTGAGTCACTGGCGACTCATGTTTGTATATCACAGTATTGTGTGAGTCACTGGCGACTCATGTTTGTATATCACAGTATTGTGTGAGTCACTGGCGACTCATGTTTGTATAACACAGTATTGTGTGAGTCACTGGCGACTCATGTTTGTATATCACAGTATTGTGTGAGTCACTGGCGACTCATGTTTGTATATCACAGTATTGTGTGAGTCACTGGCGACTCATGTTTGTATATCACAGTATTGTGTGAGTCACTGGCGACTCATGTTTGTATATCACAGTATTGTGTGAGTCACTGGCGACTCATGTTTGTATATCACAGTATTGTGTGAGTCACTGGCGACTCATGTTTGTATATCACAGTATTGTGTGAGTCACTGGCGACTCATGTTTGTATAACACAGTATTGTGTGAGTCACTGGCGACTCATGTTTGTATATCACAGTATTGTGTGAGTCACTGGCGACTCATGTTTGTATAACACAGTATTGTGTGAGTCACTGGCGACTCATGTTTGTATAACACAGTATTGTGTGAGTCACTGGCGACTCATGTTTGTATAACACAGTATTGTGTGAGTCACTGGCGACTCATGTTTGTATAACACAGTATTGTGTGAGTCACTGGCGACTCATGTTTGTATAACACAGTATTGTGTGAGCCACTGGCGACTCATGTTTGTATAACACAGTATTGTGTGAGCCACTGGCGACTCATGTTTGTATAACACAGTATTGTGTGAGTCACTGGCGACTCATGTTTGTGTAAC
>OY992877.1:217995838-218108338 GCA_963921405.1 Cepaea hortensis | reverse complement strand
GTCATGGTGACCGAACCCCCTTCTAACCGACTGGGTGTGCCCCATGATTTCCTTCAGTTTAAATAATGTTTGGGTATCTTTGACAGCGCCGACGACTTTCCACTTCTTTCTCGTTCTAAGCGCGAGTTGTGAGGTGCTGACTGTTTCATCTGGAGACTCGCGCAGAATCCTCGCGAGTCTGACTTCTCTGTCTTTGAATTGTTCCATGACGGACAACAAATGGAGGACGAGCTTACTTGAAATATAGTTCAAACTTCGTGAGACCTGGTGGAGCTCCAAGACACTTTCATATGTATTTGCTTATCTTCGTCTCAGTGGCATCCACTGTGCTCGTGCATACATCATATATCAGCAGAGGCCATGGGAGCTGCGGAATCAGCATGAATTGGAGGCACCAGATCTTGACATTTGCCTGTCAGTCTGCTGTAATCGGTGGTACGGAGACCCTCAGTCTCGATCACACCAACAACATATCTTGTCATTTGCCTGTCAGTCTGCTGTAATCGGTGGTACGGAGACCCTCAGTCTCTATCACACCAACAACATATCTTGTCATTTGCCTGTCCGTCTGGTATTATCGATGGTACGCAGACCCTCAGTCTCTACCACGCCAACAACATAAGACATACAGATGATACAGTACTGACTGCAAGCACTGACCATTATTTACAAATGGTCAATACCCAAAGTCTTTTTTTTGGGGGGCACCTTTCCGTCTTGACAGACGATAGTTTGGTACATTGTGCTTCAAAAAGGCTTAATAACTACGACCCATGGCGGTGGCGAGTGTGGCTGATAAGGCCAACTTGTGCTGCAAATTTTTCTCCACAGTGGATGCATGTGAAAACATGGTCACTTCCACCATCATGCACCATCTTACGTCTCAAACGCTTGGTGTGTGTCTTTTCTGCAATAATTTTCTCCTTTGTCTTTATATCATTTCTGATCGTTGCCCTCCATGCATCACGTTCAGCGGCGACTTGCTCCCAATGTGCATTATCAATGCCTGTATCAGTCATGTCCTGCTTACACACATCTTTGTATCGTAGTAGAGGCCGACCCTGAGATCTCTTACCCATCTGTAATTCACCAAAAAAGATGTCCTTTGGTATTCTATCATCATCCATCCTCCTAAGATATCCTATCCATCTAAGTCTACGAAGACTGAGCATGGAATAAACTGTCACACAACCTGATCTTTCCAATACTTCAGTATTTGTGATTTTGTCTTGCCACTTAATACCAAGAATTCTTCGCAGACACCGCATATGAAAGCTGTTTAAACGTTTCTCTTGGCGTAAGTAAGTTGTCCAGGTTTCACTGCCATAAAGAAGAGTACTAAGGACACAGGATTGATAGACAAGGACTTTTGTTTTGGCAGTAAGCTTCCTGTTCTCCCAGACTCTTTTTGTTAACCTGTTCATTGTTGTTGCAGCCCATAGTCTACATTATCGGCAATGATTGATTGATTGATTGATTTCGGAACCGACATCACAGCATTCGGGACATTTAGAGTCAGAAATAAATGGTCAGAAAGTACCAAATGTGGTTATCTCCAATAATAAATAAATATCCCAATTTAAAAGTTCCTTACGTGTCCTTTACAGAACGTCGCAGCCCACCCCACCATTTATTGGCTGTGTGTGATTTGCTAGGCAATTTGCGTCCAGTAGCTTATTATTGCTTTCTGAACTGCCAGCGCTCAAACCATTGAGAAAACCAGCACAGCAAGATCTGCTCCAAATCGCTTGAGGCTGGCGTCTGGTGTGCGGGAATTGTGACATTGCGTTCATCAACCCCAAGCAACAGACTCCAAAATAATAATATAACATGTCAGTAACCGGGATGATGGTTCAATAGGTCAATGTGTCCTACTACCTTAAAACATTCATAACATCCAAGTACATGGGAACATTATTAAACAGGTGAATGTGTACAACTTTCTGTACACACTCGTAATATACATGTACATGGGAACATTATTAAACGGGTGAGTGTGTACAACTATCTTCACACATTCATAACAAAATGCACAGAATAAAGTGGGCGGACAGAACTGTGATTGAGGCAAACATTATTCCAGAAAAGCATAAAAACCGTCAATTGATTACAAAAATAAGACGTCAGCATCAACGGCTTCGGTGGCATCTTATGAAGAGAAATAGGTGAGAAACTTCGTGTCGGCTGGCAGACGTCAGTGGGGAATACCTGTGGGAAGGCACACAGATCAACACCTGGATGACATGGCCATCTGGCACAGTCGGTGCAGGAACACACAAACATAGGCAGGTGAGCCTGGGATATGGCCAACTATGACAACCCATTCCTACCTGAAATGCACATGATAATGATGATGATAAACATACATATCTCCAATCTTCCAACCATACATGTCTCCAATCTCCCAATCATACATGTCTCTAATCCCCCAATCATACATGTCTCCAATCTCCCAATCAAACACTTCTCCAGCCTTCCAATCATACATGTCTCCAATCTTCCAAGTCTCCAATCTCCAAATCATACATGTCTCCAATCTCCCAATCATACATGTCTCCAATCTTCCAATCATACATGTCTCCAATCTCCCAATCATACATGTCTCCAATCTTCCAATCATACATGTCTCCAATCTCCCAATCATACAAGCCTCCAATCTTATGTATGAATATTTCTTAGACAATGAATCAAGGCACTTTCTACCATTCATCGTTCGAGTCTGTGTTTATTAAATAATCCATTTATTAATTCGCTAATATTTTCGTCAGTCAAAGATTTCCAGAACACAATTGTAATATAAATATAGTATTCAATGATTCACCGATCACAGTTGTAATATGAATATAATATTCACGGATTCATCGATCACAGTTGTGATATGAATATACTATGTCAGTGATACGCATCAAACATGTCAGAGATTAGAAAAAGCGAGAAACATGTCACAGATTAGAAGAAGTGTGAAACATAGCAGAGATTAGAAGAAGTGTGAAACATGTCAGAGATTAGATGAAGTGTGAAACATGTCAGAGATTAGAAGAAGCGAGAAACATAGCAGAGATTAGATGAAGTGGGAAACATGTCAGAGATTAGAAGAAGTGTGAAACATGTCAGAGATTAGAAGAAGTGTGAAACATAGCAGAGATTAGAAGAAGTGGGAAACATCTCAGAGATTAGAAGAAGTGAGAAACATAGCAGAGATTAGAAGAAGCGTGAAACATAGCAGAGATTAGAAGAAGTGTGAAACATAGCAGAGATTAGATGAAGTGTGAAACATAGCAGAGATTAGAAGAAGTGTGAAACATGTCAGAGATTAGAAGAAGTGTGAAACATAGCAGACATTAGATGCAGTGTGAAACATGTCAGAGATTAGATGAAGTGTGAAACATGTCAGAGATTAGATGAAGTGTGAAACATAGCAGAGATTAGATGAAGTGTGAAACATAACAGAGATTAGAAGAAGTGTGAAACATGTCAGAGATTAGAAGAAGTGTGAAACATGTCAGAGATTAGAAGAAGTGTGAAACATGTCAGAGATTAGAAGAAGTGTGAAACATGTCAGATTAGAAGAAGTGTGAAACATGTCAGAGATTAGAAGAAGTGTGAAACATGTCAGAGATTAGAAGAAGTGTGAAACATAGCAGAGATTAGAAGAAGTGTGAAACATAGCAGAGATTAGATGAAGTGTGAAACATGTCAGAGATTAGAAGAAGTGTGAAACATAGCAGAGGTTAGATGAAGTGTGAAACCTGTCAGAGATTAGAAGAAGTGTGAAACATAGCAGAGATTAGAAGAAGCGAGAAACATAGCAGAGATTAGAAGAAGTGGTGAAACATAGCAGAGATTAGAAGAAGTGTGAAACATGTCAGAGATTAGAAGAAGTGTGAAACATGTCAGAGATTAGAAGAAGTGTGAAACATGTCAGAGATTGGAAGAAGTGTGAAACATGTCAGAGATTAGAAGAAGCGAGAAACATGTCAGAGATTAGAAGAAGTGTGAAACATGTCAGATTAGAAGAAGTGTGAAACATGTCAGAGATTAGAAGAAGTGTGAAACATGTCAGAGATTAGAAGAAGTGTGAAACATAGCAGAGATTAGAAGAAGTGTGAAACATAGCAGAGATTAGATGAAGTGTGAAACATGTCAGAGATTAGAAGAAGTGTGAAACATGTCAGAGATTAGAAGAAGTGTGAAACATGTCAGAGATTGGAAGAAGTGTGAAACATGTCAGAGATTAGAAGAAGCGAGAAACATAGCAGAGATTAGAAGAAGTGTGAAACATAGCAGAGATTAGATGAAGTGTGAAACATGTCAGAGATTAGATGAAGTGTGAAACATGTCAGAGATTAGATGAAGTGTGAAACATAGCAGAGATTAGATGAAGTGTGAAACATAGCAGAGATTAGATGAAGTGTGAAACATAGCAGAGATTAGAAGAAGTGTGAAACATGTCAGAGATTAGAAGAAGCGAGAAACATAGCAGAGATTAGAAGAAGTGTGGAACATGTCAGAGATTAGAAGAAGTGTGAAACATGTCAGAGATTAGAAGAAGTGTGAAACATGTCAGAGATTAGAAGAAGTGTGAAACATGTCAGAGATTAGAAGAAGTGTGAAACATGTCAGATTAGAAGAAGTGTGAAACATGTCAGAGATTAGAAGAAGTGTGAAACATGTCAGAGATTAGAAGAAGTGTGAAACATGTCAGAGATTAGAAGAAGTGAGAAACATGTCAGAGATTAGAAGAAGTGTGAAACATGTCAGAGATTAGAAGAAGTGTGAAACATGTCAGAGATTAGAAGAAGTGTGAAACATGTCAGAGATTAGAAGAAGTGTGACACATGTCAGAGATTAGAAGAAGTGTGAAACATGTCAGAGATTAGAAGAAGTGTGAAACATGTCAGAGATTAGAAGAAGTGAGAAACATGTCAGAGATTAGAAGAAGCGAGAAACATAGCAGAGATTAGAAGAACTGTTAACCCTGTCAGAGTTTAGAAGAAGAGTTAAACATATCACAGATTAGAAGAAGTGTGAAACACATAAGAAATGATAAGCTGAGTGAAGCATGCAGGGATTCAAGCCATGAATCTTCGCTAATGTGTTCTCAGTTTTTGCCGCTTAGACAGCATTAGTGTTGATTAGAACCGTTCATGGCAGCCCATGAATATTTGATAATTGCGACAATAACGTGATTAATGGGCCCGACTGTTTCTGTGCTGTCGACGAGTTTCACGTCTGTCCCGCGGAGAATACCTCCGTTTTTGTGGTTGTTAATTGAATGCACGCCGCTCTCAGATTCTCGTAAACATTTGTCTCCCTCGAGTCAGCCTCGTGTTGTCAGGCTTATCTTCAGTGATGTCACATGTTCGCGCAATATTTGAGTTTATGGGGACACAAGAATTTGTCTCTAGTGTCCCAATTTAGTTTCTTAAGTCTAGTGTCTAGATACAAGTTTATGCACCAACAGCAGACAGTAGTTATGACAGCATTGATGACAGCATTGATGAATTTTATAATGATTTAGAGAATGCCTCCAAGAAATGCAAGAATTCTGAAGTAAATATCATAATGGGTGACTGGAATACCAAAGTTGGAAATCAACATGACGGATGCATAGTAGGCAAATATGGACTAGAGGAACAGAATAAAAAGGTTGCAGACTTGTATAGTGGGCAAAAGAGCATGATGTGATTATTGGAAACACCTGGTATCAACAGCAGCCAAGGAGATTATGGACATAGAGGAGTCCTGATCATGAGATCATAAATCAGACTGATTACATTCTCATCAATAAAAGATTTCGAATAGCCTTAAAAGTCGCAAAAACTATACCAAGCTCAGACTGCTACAGCGAACACAGGTTAATTAATCTTAAGCAATAAACATATAAAATTTAAAAAAGTCAAATATACACCAAGAAACACAACATTATATACATCTAATATAATGTCCAGGAAGTGATACTTCTTAAATAATGTCAAGGTAGTGATGTATCTAATATAATGTCCAGTAAGTGATACATCTAACATAATGTCCAGAAAGTTATACACCTAATCTACTATCAAACAATTCAGATATCTATCTACCATCCCACAAACTATGTATCTATCTACCATTCCACAAACCAGATATCTATCTACCATCACACGAACCAGGTGTATATATCTTCCATCACACACACACCAGCAATCTATCTACCATCAAACAATCCAGATATCTATCTACCATCACACTAACCATATATCTATCTACCATCACACTAACCAGATATCTATCTACCATCACACTAACCAGATATCTATCTGCCACCACTAAAGCAAAGCCGGATAAAATCTGCAGACAACCCAAACAAACTTTGTGGATACAGCGCGGCTAGCCTACCTGCCCGCCTGCACACGGCACAAAGACCGTTGTTACGCTGACATTGAAATACCAAATGTTCAACGATATTAATGCAGACTTGAGACAAGTTGAAAGCTGTAGATTCCACGACCTGGAGTAGTCTTGTATGTCCTAGGTAGCGGCGACGCCCTATCAGCCATTTCATACAGGTATACAGGAAATGATGTTCTTGTTTTTCTACTATTTCTGTTTGGGTCAATGATTTCCATGTCATAGAAGTTCCCAGTCCACACGCAACCACCAGGGCACAACACTGGAGAGGAAACGTTGTTTAGCTACACCGAGAGGAGGGGATAGATCTATATATGGGGTAGAAGGGAATACCGCAATATGTAGAGTAGAAGGGAATAAAGTAATATGTAGAGTAGAAGGGAGTACAGTAATATGTAGAGTAGAAGGGAGTACAGTAATATGTAGAGTAGAAGGGAGTACAGTAATATGTAGAGTAGAAGGGAGTACAGTAATATGTAGAGTAGAAGGGAATAAAGTAATATGTAGAGTAGAAGGGAGTACAGTAATATGTAGAGTAGAGGGGAATACAGTAATATGAAGAGTAGAAGGGAATACCGCAATATGTAGAGTAGAAGGGAATAAAGTATTATGTGGAGTAGAAGGGAGTACAGTAATATGTAGAGTAGAAGGGAATACAGTAATATGTAGAGTAGAAGGGAATAGAGTAATATGTAGAGTAGAAGGGAATACCGCAATATGTAGAGTAGAAGGGAATAAAGTATTATGTGGAGTAGAAAAGAATACAGTAATATGTAGAGTAGAAAAGAGTACAGTAATATGTAGAGTATAAGGGAATACAGTAATATGTAGAGTAGAAGGGAGTACAGTAATATGTAGAGTAGAAGGGAGTACAGTAATATGTAGAGTAGAAGGGAGTACAGTAATATGTAGAGTAGAAGAGAGTACAGAATTTGTAGAGTAGAAGGGAGTACAGTAATATGTAGAGTAGAAGGGAGTACAGTAATATGTAGAGTAGAAGGGAGTACAGTAATAAGTAGAGTAGAAGGGAATACAGTAATATGTAGAGTAGAAGGGAATGCAGTAATATGTGGAGTAGAAGGGAGTACAGTAATACGTAGAGTAGAAGGGAATACAGTAATACGTAGAGTAGAAGGGAGTACAGTAATATGTAGAGTAGAAGGGAATACAGTAATATGTAGAGTAGAAGGGAATACAGTAATATGTAGAGTAGAAGGGAATACCGCAATATGTAGAGTAGAAGGGAATACAGTATTATGTGGAGTAGAAGGGAATGCAGTAATATGTGGAGTAGAAGGGAGTACAGTAATACGTAGAGTATAAGGGAATACAGTAATACGTAGAGTAGAAGGGAGTACAGTAATATGTAGAGTAGAAGGGAATACAGCAATATGTAAAGTAGAAGAGAATACAGTAATATGTAGAGTAGAAGGGAATACAGTAATATGTAGAGTAGAAGGGAGTACAGCAATATGTAGAGTAGAAGGGAGTACAGTAATATGTAGAGTAGAAGGGAGTACAGTAATATGTAGAGTAGAAGGGAGTACAGAATTTGTAGAGTAGAAGGGAGTACATTAATATGTAGAGTAGAAGGGAGTACAGTAATATGTAGAGTAGAAGGGAGTACAGTAATAAGTAGAGTAGAAGGGAATACAGTGATATGTAGAGTAGAAGGGAATACAGTATTATGTAAAGTAGAAGGGAGTACAGCAATATCTAGAGTAGAAGGGAGTACATTAATATGTAGAGTAGAAGGGAGTACAGTAATATGTAGAGTAGAACAGAGTACAGCAATATGTAGAGTAGAAGGGAGTACAGTAATATGTAGAGTAGAAGGGAGTACAGAAATATGTAGAGTAGAAGGGAGTACAGTAATATGTAGAGTAGAAGGGAGTACAGTAATACGTAGAGAAGAAGGGAATACAGCAATATGTAGAGTAGAAGGGAATACAGTAATATGTATATGAGACAGTATGGAAATTTTTTTTCACATACCGCCTTTCCAAGTTTACCGGGGAAATATAAAATGGAATATTTTTGGGACCTCAAAGGTCAAGGGCCAGGATTGTTTTTAAAATAGTCATAGGTTGAGCGGGAGTGCTTGACCAAATAGCGGCAAGGCCATCCTCTATTGTTGGCTAGCAGTTTCTCGGGGAGAGGAGTGCCAAATGTATTGTACACTTTGGTTCAAGCTGTCAGAGGGACAATGGTGAACTTTAGAGGCAGCATAATTTATGGGTACAAGGCGGCATTGGAAGGACCTTGGCTGTCAGAATAGAACGCCCTACTCCAAATTTATGGTGGCGGGAAAAAGTAAATGAACTCAGGACCATGAACTTCAGAGACAATGTAGATTTGGGTTAATGATATGATGGTAGTATGCAAATTAAGCAGAGTACGCGAGGTACTGATTGGGTAGTCTTTCACGAGGTGAGAGAAGCCTGGTCACGTGATTCAAGAAAGGCGCCAACTCGAGAAGTAATATATACTTGAGGATCCAGTGAGTTGAAAAAGAGTCGAGCAGGAGAGAGGACAGTTAATAGTGAACTCCGGGAGCGGCGGGGGCCTGAGCCCTCTTGGGGCAGCCCAAGGAACATAGTAACAGGACTTCAGAAATTGTGGCTAATCCGTGCCCAAGTCTGTATAGTATCTGTAGGAGGAGAAAGTGAAGGAAGACGGACAAGCGCCCATGCTAGAATTCGTCTGAATCACTGATAGGAGTGAGAGCGACTAAGGAACTGTGAACGGAACCTACCCAAGGCAGATAAGCCAAAGAAGGGAAAGACACGCAGAGTCCGAGGGTCGTTAAAGTGCAAGAAAGCCACTTGAGTTAAGAGGACCGCCAGCTAAGGAGACCGCTCGTTAGTTGCAGTAGATGGCTAAACGTCAGACAGGACGACCATAGCCAGGGACAATGCGGTTGGAACCACACAGGAGACTAATGTCAAATACGACTGGAAACCGGTGGTGGGATCCACGGCAAACGAGGTTGAAGAGAGCAATCGTATTTCAAATATGGGACCCAGATGATCAACGGGACGGCAGAAGTTGAATGTAAGTTGACATAAGACTTAGACATAATTAGTTTAATTGTATATTATAATCAGGTATCTTAGTTTAGAGAGCTATAGCAAACTACCGTAGGTGAACTTACCGCGTAATCATGAACGACCCGGCAAAGGATCCGGAATGAATGCGACGTCCGGTATATGACCTATATTTAAATGGCCGAAATAGAGTGATTGGAGTCAAATTAATCGGTTAGGCGGGTCAACACGGCATATAAAACGAAAGGCTACTGCAAGATATAAACAAACACAGCAGACGGCAGAAGAAGATAGCAAGGCACTCGCGATCACTAGGTCAACCAGACAATAGGGGCAGGTGAGATCGTTGGCCAGAGACGGGGCGGTCACAGGAAAGAATGCGTGTCTTTTGTTCGCTGGACATAGGTGAAAGGAGGTCGCGCTTCTGCGGCTGTGTAGCTAAGGTGTAGTTAGGCTGGCCCGGCGTGGTACAGGCAGCGAGTTCAGATCTTCGGGTGAATGGTTAAATACTTAATGTTGGCTGTAGGCGGCGCGTCGGGAAATAGGCGATAATAATGTTAGTTAAATATATATAAACGATAAATTACTGTGTTTAAAATACTGTTGTAAATTTATGTTATGGCTAAGATATATTGATACTAGCGTAGATAAAGAAGCGATAGATGTTAAGGGCTTTGTAGGTAGTGAAAGACTAAAGTATTTTGACATAAAACTCACGGGTATTGTTTTATAATGTTTCAGATACTGGGTAAAAGGGAGTCGCCCAAGCATACCGGGCATATTTGACTAAACAGATATCCATCTGAACAAAATAATCCCTGGGTATATGGATTGATGGATCAATCTATGGATCAATGGGTATTTGGGCTGAATATATGGACCACTAATAAGCCTACGGAAAGATAGTTACGAAACAAAGGCCGGTGTAATTCCTAGCTTTAGTCTTTTACTTCATGCGGTTAATAGGTGATCATAAGTGGCATTCCCCTAACATCCAGTTGCATAGACTTATACTATCTATCTCTCCCTTGTGAGGTAATGCAGCATCGTATTATTACAGTTCAATATGCATTATGTGTCTGCAATGCATGTACTGATTACTCTATGCGATTATGTTGTAGATTGTCACTCTGTTATTGTTCAGAAAGAAATTAAATATATGATTGAGTTGTCTTTTATTTCGACTTGTCAGTCTGAAGTAATATAAGTAGAGTAGTTTAGCGACCTTGTGAGGCTGTACATCTCTTCTATAACCTGATAACGTACACCACGAGACATTGATGGTGCAATAGTAATTAACTATTGTTCTCACGCGGAGACACGAACCTAAATCTGTCGTATCCCTTACTATCATCCTCTTTCTCCTCTCTCTCTCTCTCTCTCTCTCTCTCATCCTTTTTCTCCTTCTCTCTCTTCATAATTCTTTACTATCAAAGGTAGTGTGTAGTAGGCAGAGTTCGACTGAGGAACGAACTTTTAGGCTTCACACTATTTATATCGTTTCCCTCATCATTCCTTTTTTTCTCTTCTCTCTCTCCTCCCTCCCTCCTCTCTCTTCTTCCTCCTTCTTTTCTAGCTGTCACACATAGAAGAAGGGAGTACAGTAATATGTAGAGTAGAAGGGAGTACAGTAATATGTAGAGACAACGGGAATACAGTAATATGTAGAGTAGAAGGGAGTACAGTAAAATGTAGAGTAGAAGGGAATACAGCAATATGTAGAGTAGAAGGGAATACAGTAATATGTAGAGTAGAAGGGAGTACAGTATTATATAGAGTAGAAGGGAATAAAGTAATATGTAGAGTAGAAGGGAATAAAGTAATATGTAGAGTAGAAGGGAATAAATTAATATGTAGAGTAGAAGGGAGTACAGTATTATGTAGAATAGAAGGGAGTACAGTATTATGTAGAGTAGAAGGGAGTACAGTATTATGTAGAGTAGAAGGGAATAAAGTAATATGTAGAGTAGAAGGGAATAAAGTATTATGTAGAGTAGAAGGGAATAAAGCAATATGTAGAGTAGAAAGGAGTACAGTATTATGTAGAGTAGAAGGGAATACAGTAATATGTAGAGTAGAAGGGAATACAGTAATATCCAGAGTAGAAGGGAGTACAGTAATATGTAGAGTAGAAGGGAGTACAGTAATATGTAGAGTAGAAGGGAATACAGTATTATGTAGAGTAGAAGGGAGTACAGTATTATGTAGAGTAGAAGGGAGTACAGTATTATGTAGAGTAGAAGGGAGTACAGTAATATGTAGAGTATAAGGGAATAAAGTAATATGTAGAGTAGAAGGGAGTACAGTAATATGTAGAGTAGAAGGGAATACAGTAATATGTAGAGTAGAAGGGAATACAGTATTATGTAGAGTAGATGGGAGTACAGTAATATGTAGAGTAGAAGGGAATACAGTAATATGTAGAGTAGAAGGGAATACAGTAATATGTAGAGTAGAAGGGAATACAGTAATATGTAGAGTAGAAGGGAGTACAGTAATATGTAGAGTAGAAGGGAGTACAGCAATATGTAGAGTAGAAGGGAGTACAGTAATATGTAGAGTAGAAGGGAGTACAGTAATATGTAGAGTAGAAGGGAGTACAGAATTTGTAGAGTAGAAGGGAGTACATTAATATGTAGAGTAGAAGGGAGTACAGTAATATGTAGAGTAGAAGGGAGTACAGTAATAAGTAGAGTAGAAGGGAATACAGTGATATGTAGAGTAGAAGGGAATACAGTATTATGTAAAGTAGAAGGGAGTACAGCAATATCTAGAGTAGAAGGGAGTACATTAATATGTAGAGTAGAAGGGAGTACAGTAATATGTAGAGTAGAACAGAGTACAGCAATATGTAGAGTAGAAGGGAGTACAGTAATATGTAGAGTAGAAGGGAGTACAGAAATATGTAGAGTAGAAGGGAGTACAGTAATATGTAGAGTAGAAGGGAGTACAGTAATACGTAGAGAAGAAGGGAATACAGCAATATGTAGAGTAGAAGGGAATACAGTAATATGTATATGAGACAGTATGGAAATTTTTTTTCACATACCGCCTTTCCAAGTTTACCGGGGAAATATAAAATGGAATATTTTTGGGACCTCAAAGGTCAAGGGCCAGGATTGTTTTTAAAATAGTCATAGGTTGAGCGGGAGTGCTTGACCAAATAGCGGCAAGGCCATCCTCTATTGTTGGCTAGCAGTTTCTCGGGGAGAGGAGTGCCAAATGTATTGTACACTTTGGTTCAAGCTGTCAGAGGGACAATGGTGAACTTTAGAGGCAGCATAATTTATGGGTACAAGGCGGCATTGGAAGGACCTTGGCTGTCAGAATAGAACGCCCTACTCCAAATTTATGGTGGCGGGAAAAAGTAAATGAACTCAGGACCATGAACTTCAGAGACAATGTAGATTTGGGTTAATGATATGATGGTAGTATGCAAATTAAGCAGAGTACGCGAGGTACTGATTGGGTAGTCTTTCACGAGGTGAGAGAAGCCTGGTCACGTGATTCAAGAAAGGCGCCAACTCGAGAAGTAATATATACTTGAGGATCCAGTGAGTTGAAAAAGAGTCGAGCAGGAGAGAGGACAGTTAATAGTGAACTCCGGGAGCGGCGGGGGCCTGAGCCCTCTTGGGGCAGCCCAAGGAACATAGTAACAGGACTTCAGAAATTGTGGCTAATCCGTGCCCAAGTCTGTATAGTATCTGTAGGAGGAGAAAGTGAAGGAAGACGGACAAGCGCCCATGCTAGAATTCGTCTGAATCACTGATAGGAGTGAGAGCGACTAAGGAACTGTGAACGGAACCTACCCAAGGCAGATAAGCCAAAGAAGGGAAAGACACGCAGAGTCCGAGGGTCGTTAAAGTGCAAGAAAGCCACTTGAGTTAAGAGGACCGCCAGCTAAGGAGACCGCTCGTTAGTTGCAGTAGATGGCTAAACGTCAGACAGGACGACCATAGCCAGGGACAATGCGGTTGGAACCACACAGGAGACTAATGTCAAATACGACTGGAAACCGGTGGTGGGATCCACGGCAAACGAGGTTGAAGAGAGCAATCGTATTTCAAATATGGGACCCAGATGATCAACGGGACGGCAGAAGTTGAATGTAAGTTGACATAAGACTTAGACATAATTAGTTTAATTGTATATTATAATCAGGTATCTTAGTTTAGAGAGCTATAGCAAACTACCGTAGGTGAACTTACCGCGTAATCATGAACGACCCGGCAAAGGATCCGGAATGAATGCGACGTCCGGTATATGACCTATATTTAAATGGCCGAAATAGAGTGATTGGAGTCAAATTAATCGGTTAGGCGGGTCAACACGGCATATAAAACGAAAGGCTACTGCAAGATATAAACAAACACAGCAGACGGCAGAAGAAGATAGCAAGGCACTCGCGATCACTAGGTCAACCAGACAATAGGGGCAGGTGAGATCGTTGGCCAGAGACGGGGCGGTCACAGGAAAGAATGCGTGTCTTTTGTTCGCTGGACATAGGTGAAAGGAGGTCGCGCTTCTGCGGCTGTGTAGCTAAGGTGTAGTTAGGCTGGCCCGGCGTGGTACAGGCAGCGAGTTCAGATCTTCGGGTGAATGGTTAAATACTTAATGTTGGCTGTAGGCGGCGCGTCGGGAAATAGGCGATAATAATGTTAGTTAAATATATATAAACGATAAATTACTGTGTTTAAAATACTGTTGTAAATTTATGTTATGGCTAAGATATATTGATACTAGCGTAGATAAAGAAGCGATAGATGTTAAGGGCTTTGTAGGTAGTGAAAGACTAAAGTATTTTGACATAAAACTCACGGGTATTGTTTTATAATGTTTCAGATACTGGGTAAAAGGGAGTCGCCCAAGCATACCGGGCATATTTGACTAAACAGATATCCATCTGAACAAAATAATCCCTGGGTATATGGATTGATGGATCAATCTATGGATCAATGGGTATTTGGGCTGAATATATGGACCACTAATAAGCCTACGGAAAGATAGTTACGAAACAAAGGCCGGTGTAATTCCTAGCTTTAGTCTTTTACTTCATGCGGTTAATAGGTGATCATAAGTGGCATTCCCCTAACATCCAGTTGCATAGACTTATACTATCTATCTCTCCCTTGTGAGGTAATGCAGCATCGTATTATTACAGTTCAATATGCATTATGTGTCTGCAATGCATGTACTGATTACTCTATGCGATTATGTTGTAGATTGTCACTCTGTTATTGTTCAGAAAGAAATTAAATATATGATTGAGTTGTCTTTTATTTCGACTTGTCAGTCTGAAGTAATATAAGTAGAGTAGTTTAGCGACCTTGTGAGGCTGTACATCTCTTCTATAACCTGATAACGTACACCACGAGACATTGATGGTGCAATAGTAATTAACTATTGTTCTCACGCGGAGACACGAACCTAAATCTGTCGTATCCCTTACTATCATCCTCTTTCTCCTCTCTCTCTCTCTCTCTCTCTCTCTCATCCTTTTTCTCCTTCTCTCTCTTCATAATTCTTTACTATCAAAGGTAGTGTGTAGTAGGCAGAGTTCGACTGAGGAACGAACTTTTAGGCTTCACACTATTTATATCGTTTCCCTCATCATTCCTTTTTTTCTCTTCTCTCTCTCCTCCCTCCCTCCTCTCTCTTCTTCCTCCTTCTTTTCTAGCTGTCACACATAGAAGAAGGGAGTACAGTAATATGTAGAGTAGAAGGGAGTACAGTAATATGTAGAGACAACGGGAATACAGTAATATGTAGAGTAGAAGGGAGTACAGTAAAATGTAGAGTAGAAGGGAATACAGCAATATGTAGAGTAGAAGGGAATACAGTAATATGTAGAGTAGAAGGGAGTACAGTATTATATAGAGTAGAAGGGAATAAAGTAATATGTAGAGTAGAAGGGAATAAAGTAATATGTAGAGTAGAAGGGAATAAATTAATATGTAGAGTAGAAGGGAGTACAGTATTATGTAGAATAGAAGGGAGTACAGTATTATGTAGAGTAGAAGGGAGTACAGTATTATGTAGAGTAGAAGGGAATAAAGTAATATGTAGAGTAGAAGGGAATAAAGTATTATGTAGAGTAGAAGGGAATAAAGCAATATGTAGAGTAGAAAGGAGTACAGTATTATGTAGAGTAGAAGGGAATACAGTAATATGTAGAGTAGAAGGGAATACAGTAATATCCAGAGTAGAAGGGAGTACAGTAATATGTAGAGTAGAAGGGAGTACAGTAATATGTAGAGTAGAAGGGAATACAGTATTATGTAGAGTAGAAGGGAGTACAGTATTATGTAGAGTAGAAGGGAGTACAGTATTATGTAGAGTAGAAGGGAGTACAGTAATATGTAGAGTATAAGGGAATAAAGTAATATGTAGAGTAGAAGGGAGTACAGTAATATGTAGAGTAGAAGGGAATACAGTAATATGTAGAGTAGAAGGGAATACAGTATTATGTAGAGTAGATGGGAGTACAGTAATATGTAGAGTAGAAGGGAATACAGTAATATGTAGAGTAGAAGGGAATACAGTAATATGTAGAGTAGAAGGGAATACAGTAATATGTAGAGTAGAAGGGAGTACAGTAATATGTAGAGTAGAAGGGAGTACAGTAATATGTAGAGTAAAAGGGATTATAGTAATAAGTAGAGTAGAAGGGGGTATAGTAATATGTAGAGTAGAAGGGAGTACAGTAATAAGATGAGTAGAAGGGAGTACAGCAATATGTAGAGTAGAATGGAGTACAGTAATATGTAGAGTAGAAGGAAATACAGTAATATGTAGAGTAGAAGGGAATACAGCAATATGTGGAGTAGATAGGGATGTATCTATATATAGAGTAGACAGGGATATATCTATATGTAGAGTGGACAGAGATTTATGTATATTTAGAGTAGACAGAGATATATCTATATGTAGAGTAGACAGAGATATATCTATATGTAGAGAAGAGAGAGATATATCTATATGTAGAGTAGACAGAGATATATCTATATGTAGAGAAGACAGAGATATTTGTATATGTAGAGTAGACAGAGATATATCTATATGTAGAGTAGACAGAGATATATGTATATGTAGAGTAGACAGAGATATATCTATATGTAGAGTAGACAGAGATATATGTATATGTAGAGTAGACAGAGATATATCTATATGTAGAGTAGACAGAGATATATCTATATGTAGATTAGACAGAGATATATCTATATGTAGAGAAGACAGAGATATATCTATATGTAGAGTAGACAGGGATATATGTATATGTAGAGTAGACAGAGATATATGTATATGTAGAGTAGACAGAGATATATCTAAATGTATAGTAGACAGAGATATATGTATATGTAGAGTAGACAGAGATATATGTATATGTAGAGTAGACAGGGATATATCTATATGTAGAGTAGACAGAGATATATGTATATTTAGAGTAGACAGAGATATATCTATATGTAGAGTAGACAGAGATATATGTATATGTAGAGTAGACAGAGATATATCTATATGTAGAGTAGACAGAGATATATCTATATGCAGAGAAGACGGAGATATATCTATATTTAGAGTAGACAGAGATATATCTATATGTAGAGTAGACAGAGATATATCTATATGTAGAGTAGACAGGGATATATCTATATGTAGAGTGGACAGAGATATATGTATATGTAGAGTAGACAGAGATATATGTATATGTAGAGTAGACATAGATATATCTATATGTAGAGTAGACAGAGATATATGTATATGTAGAGTAGACAGAGATATATGTTTATGTAGAGTAGACAGGGATATATCTATATGTAGAGTAGACAGGGATATATATATATGTAGAGTAGACATGGATATATCTATATGTAGAGTAGACAGGGATATATCTATATGTAGAGTGGACAGAGATATATCTATATGTAGAGTGGACAGAGATATATCTATATGTAGAGTAGACAGGAATATATCTATATGTAGGGTAGACAAGGATATATCTATATGTAGAGTAGACAGGGATATATCTATATGTAGAGTAGACAGAGATATATTTATATGTAGAGTGGACAGAGATATATGTGTATGTAGAGTAGACAGAGATATATCTATATGTAGAGTAGACAGAGATATATGTATATGTAGAGTAGACAGAGATATTTCTATATGTAGAGTAGACAGAGATATATCTATATGTAGAGTAGACAGAGATATATGTATATGTAGAGTAGACAGGGATATATCTATATGTAGAGTAGACAGGGATACATCTATATGTATTGTAGACAGGGATATATCTATATGTAGAGTAGACAGGGATATATCTATTTGTAGAGTAGACAGAGATATATCTATATGTAGAGTAGACAGGGATATATCTATATGTAGAGTAGACAGAGATATATCTATATGTAGAGTATACAGAGATATATCTATATGTAGAGTAGACAGGGATATATATATATATATATATATATATATATATATATATATATATATATATATATATATATATATATATATATATATATATGTAGAGTAGACAGAGATATATGTATATGTAGAGTAGACAGGGATATATCTATATGTAGAGTAGACAGAGATATATCTATATGTAGAGTAGACATGGATATATCTATATGTAGAGTAGACAATGATTGATAATGAAGTGGGACAGTATCAGCCAATTAAGAGAGGTGTTAGGCAGGGATGTGTGATGTCTCCAGATCTTTTTTCCCTGTACAGTGAAAATATTTTCAGAAATGTAGAGGATATAAATGGAATCAGCATTGGAGGACGAAACATCAATAACATTAGATATGCAGATGATACAGTATTAATTGCAGACAATGCGCAGGACCTGCAACAATTAGTAGATGCGGTTGTTGTACACAGTGAGCAACTGGGGTTAGAATTAAATTGTAAAAAGACTCAGGTTATGGTCGTCAGTAGGAAGGAAGAAGTGCCACAATGTAATATACAAGTAAATGGAAATATTCTTCAACAAGTGAATCGGTACAATTATCTTGGAACAGTTATAACATCTGATGGGAGATGCCTTGAAGAGATTAGAACAAGAATCGCCATGGCGAAAGTAGCCTTTAGCAAGATGAAAAACATTCTGACCAATAAAAAGATGTCAATTGAAACAAGAAAAACAGTGTGGTGAGGGGATACATAGAGCCTGTTCTTTTGTATGGATGTGAAACTTGGACAATGAGCAGCCAAGCTGAAAAGCATCTGATGGCTGCAGAAATGTGGTTTCTGAGGAAAATGCAAAGAATACCATGGACAGACAGAAAAACTAATGACCAAGTACTACAGGAGACAAATGAACATCGTAAACTGATTAGAGAAATTAGACGTAGACAGTCAAAATTTTTTGGACATGTTATGAGAAGAAATGGATTGGAGAACTTAGTGACAACTGGCAAGATCGAGGGGAACAGACCAAGAGGAAGACCGAGAGGAAAAGACCAGGATGGCTTGGCCACATGGCATGGACGAGACAGGAACACTGAGCTGATCCACGACACTGGTGATTGAGTGAAATGGCGAGTCATGACCGCCCACGCTTTCCGGCATGGCACATGATTGATTGAGAGTAGACAGGTATATATCTATATGTAGAGTAGACAGAGATATATCTATATGTAGAGTAGATAGAGATATATCTATATGTAGAGTAGACAGAGATATATGTATATGTAGAGTAGACAGAGATATATGTATATGTAGAGTAGACAGAGATATATCTATATGTAGAGTAGACGGAGATATATGTATATGTAGAGTAGACAGAGATATATCTATATGTAGAGTAGACAGAGATATATCTATATGTAGAGTAGACAGAGATATATCTATATGTAGAGTAGACAGAGATATATGTATATGTAGAGTAGACAGGGATATATCTATATGTAGAGTAGACAGAGATATATCTATACGTAGAGTAGACAGAGATATATCTATATGTAGAGTAGACAGAGATATATCTATATGTAGAGTAGACAGAGATATATCTATATGTAGAGTAGACAGAGATATATCTATATGTAGAGTAGACAGAGATATATCTATATGTAGAGTAGACAGAGATATATCTATATGTAGAGTAGACAGAGATATATCTATATGTAGAGTAGACAGAGATATATGTATATGTAGAGTAGACAGAGATATATCTATATGTAGAGTAGACAGAGATATATGTATATTTAGAGTAGACAGAGATATATCTATATGTAGAGTAGACAGAGATATATCTATATGTAGAGTAGACAGAGATATATGTATATGTAGAGTAGACAGAGATATATCTATATGTAGAGTAGACAGAGATATATGTATATGTAGAGTAGACAGAGATATATCTATATATAGAGTAGACAGAGATATATGTATATTTAGAGTAGACAGAGATATATCTATATGTAGAGTAGACAGAGATATATCTATATGTAGAGTAGACAGAGATATATGTATATGTAGAGTAGACAGAGATATATCTATATGTAGAGTAGACAGAGATATATCTATATGTAGAGTAGAAGTGCACATTATTCATAGATCATCTGTATGTAGAGTAGAAGGACACGGAATTCATAGATCATTTGTACGTAGAGTAGAAGGTCACACGGTTCATTGCTGTGGCTAATGGCTTGCGAACGCGGTTTGTGAGCCCGTATACCCGGGTTTGAAACACGGCGGTGCTGGTTTTTTTGAGAAAGGTATAGGAGCCGGTCGTTCAGAAAGCAATGGCAAACTACTGAACGCAAGATTTGCCTAGGAATCACGAACAGCGAAAATGCTGGGCTTGACTGCTACGTCATGTGAAGGACATGCAACTTATCTGTACGTACAGTTAAAAAAAAATAGTTGCATATCCTTTAATTACGTATCAGTCAACCCCAGCATTTTTTAGCTGTTCGTGAATCCTGGACAAGTATACGTTCAGTATTTTGTCATTGCTTTCTGAACTGCCGGCACCCATATCATTTCATTTTTTTTTAAAACGCAGCTGTGTTTGAAACGTGGTATGCGGGATTACGAACTGCGTCCTTAACTCCTTGGCCACGACGTTCCTCGCCCGAGGTTAGTGACTCTATTGGACATCCCGGCTTGATAAGACTCCCGGGTTGACACATTGCCGGGGAGAATACAGCCAGGTCATGAGTTCCAATCGTTGGGGGAGTATGTGTACAAGTTACACTGGCTCGCAGGTGGACCCAGTCTGACACGGGTGCCATTTGAACCCAGTTTGATACGAGTGCCAAGTTGACCCAGTCTGACATGGGTGCCAGGTTGACCCAGTCTGACATGGGTGCCAGGAAATGTCTGGAGAAGCCAAGGCTGACGGCGTGACACTGCCCATGTCCGACGTGAGTGCCGGGTGGTGGATAAACACATGGTTCTAGACTTGACCTACCTGGCTTTATGGGATGGGGACACTGTGTTCACTGCCATTGTCATAAATGACTCTACGGGATGATTGCACTGTGTTCACTGCCCTTGATCTACGTGACTCTACGCGATGTGGACACTGTGTTCACTGCCCTTAACCTACATGAATCTACGGGATGGGGACACTGTGTTCACTGCCCTTGACCTACATGACTCTACGGGATGGGGACACTGTGTTCACTGCCCTTGACCTACATGACTCTACGGGATGGGGACACTGTGTTCACTGCTTTGACCTACATGGCTCTACGGGATGGGGACACTGTGTTCACTGCCCTTGACCTACATGACTCTACGGGATGGGGACACTGTGCTCACTGCCCTTGCACCACAGATGCTCTATACCATGATGGGGGAGTAAATATGTGGCAGACATCTCATTGATCCACAGACATCTCATTGATTTGCAGACATTTCCTTGATTCACAGACGTGTCATTGATTTTCAGACATTTCGTTGTGTCGCAGACATCTCGTTGTGTCGCAGACATCTCGTTGGATTGGTGACGACAAGAAGATTTCGCAGAAGAAACACAAAGTAAATAACTATATGGTTCACCCCTCCCCCGTTCTCTCTCTCTCTCTCTCTCTCTCTCTCTCTCTCTCTCTCTCTCTCTCTCTCTCTCTCTCTCTCTCTCTCTCTCTCTCTCTCTCTATCAAGTTTTATTGATATTCCCGGCAAATGCACAGCGCGCGTTGTCATTCTACACCTTTGCGTGATTTAACATAACGTTATTCATCGTGTGAATCAATATGCTAATATTTGAAAGTAGTTCACATTCTGAGGTTTCTTATTTCTTCGACATGATTGGACAGCGGACACCTTGAATAGAGGAGGTCAAACCTTAGAAGACCGACATAACTGCGTTAAACAAACAATAAAATGGGTGATATCAGAGATGAAGTGAAAGCCAAGTCCGTTGTTAACGTTTCTGCTGGACCAGCGAAACTACCAGAAGCGGTTCTGGCACTTGCACAACAAGAACTGTTGGACCATCGAGGTTCAGGGGTCAGTGTTATGGAAATGCGTCACGGGTCTTCAGAGTTCAACAAAATATTGAACAACGCGGAGTAAAATGTGAGAGACTTGATAAATGTCCCAGACAACTACATGATCTTCTTCCTCCAGAGCGGTGGCAGTGGTCAGTGGTCAGCTGTACCCCTCAATCTCATAGCTTTAAAATCAGGTCACAGCGCTGATGGCATTGTCACAGGCAGCTGGTAAGCAAAGACTGCTCAAGAGGCTGAGAAATATAGCACGGTCAACCATGTCATGCCAAAGGCTGCTCAAGAGACTGAGAAATATGGTACGGTCAACCATGTCATGCCAAAGGCTGCTCAAGAGGCTGAGAAATATAGCACGGTCAACCATGTCATGCCAAAGGCTGCTCTAGAGGCTGAGAAATATAGCACTGTCAACCATGTCATGTCAAAGGCTGCTCAAGAGACTGAGAAATATGGTACGGTCAACCATGTCATGGCAAAGGCTGCTCAAGAGACTGAGAAATATAGCATGGTCAACCATGTCATGTCAAAGGCTGCTCAAGAGACTGAGAAATATAGCACGGTCAACCATGTCATGCCAAAGGCTGCTCTAGAGGCTGAGAAATATAGCACGGTCAACCATGTCATGTCAAAGGCTGCTCAAGAGACTGAGAAATATGGTACGGTCAACCATGTCATGGCAAAGGCTGCTCAAGAGGCTGAGAAATATAGCACGGTCAACCATGTCGTACCCCAAAATAAGAAATACACATCTATGTAAGACCAGTCAACATGGAAATTAAATCCTGATGCTTCTTATGTGTATTACTGTGCTAATGAAACCAATGATAGTGTTGAGTTCCAGTTTGTACCACAGACAATGGTGGTCCTCTTGTTTGTGATATGTCATCCAAATTTCTCTCTTGGCTTACAGATGTGACAACGCTTGGTGTGATATTTCCTACAGCACATAGATGTGTCAAAGCTTGGTGTGATATTTCCTACAGCACATAGATGTTTCAAAGCTTGATGTGATATTTCCTACAGCACAGAAGAAATCGGTTGTGCTGGTGTCACTGTAGTTACTATTCGTGAAGATGTGATTGGATTTGCCATGAAGGTGTGTCCGGTGATCTTCGACTTCAAAATCCAATCAGAGAACAATTCACTTTACAACACACATCCCACTTACAGTATTTACATCATGGGACTTGTGTTCGACTGGATTCGCGAGCAGGGAGGTTTGGATAAAATGGAAGAGAATTCAGTTCAAAAGTCCAACCTAATTTTTAACTTGATAGATAACTCTGAAGGATTATACAAATGTCCACTTGATAAAGATTGCAGAAACAAAATGAATATTCCCATCAGAATTGGCACTGAAGCTGGAGATGAAGTACTGGAGAAAGTGTTTGCAAGCTAGTCAACTGAGAAAGGCTTTTTGCAGCTAAAGGGACACAGGTCAGTGGGTGGTATTCAAGTTTCCCTGTAGAATGTTGTCACTGTGGGGAAAACACACCGTCTAGTGGCATACATGACAGACATTCAGGACAAGCACAGACAGTGTGTGTGACAGACATGGCACACAACCCAGAACTACATGTGGCTTCTTGACATGGTTGGAACTGCTTACAGATCATATTTGTACACGACAGGGTGTAAATATGTACAATTTCGTCTATATTGCCCACACTGATCACTAGCCATGTTCGACAAATGTGAGAGGCAAGAAGATTGACCGATTACATTGATTCCTTATGAACCTATGTGGCAGTAGGTACTATACATTCATTGCACATAACCACATGACTGGACATTTACTTAATGGTTTTTATGCCAACAGGAATTGTAAACTTGTCACTTAATGTCCCTGTATTGTTTTTGAACCAAATAAAATTGTTCAAATTTGAAAGAAAAAAATGCTCTACATCCATTGTGGCTAATATATAACTACAGAAGTCTACACAGGGCCAGACCTGGCCAAATGGTGAATAGGCAGACAGGCCACTAAGACCTTCGAGAGCTGACTATCTCCAGAACGTTCTGCTAGTGCAGTTTTTCCCACTTTTGGACTTTTAGAACCAATTTCGTCACCCGGTTACTGAGTTGAGTGCGTGGTGCGACACTGTGAGCTATGGATTACTTACGAAATGATTGTTGTTTAGTGTCGACGTCGGATGTTTTGTGAAGTGCAGTTGCACAAAATGGCGGACGGATAGTTGCGCATCTGGTGGCTGCCTTATGCGATGATTCGTGTGTTTTTCTTTAGGATGAACTGCATGTTCAAGCGGAGGCCAGCGGTTGTCGGTGCTTGGGTGATATGGCCTCAACAAAGCTACTGTTTCCTTTGCAAGTTCACACAGGATAATCATGAACATGTCGTATGGTTTACACAGGCACGGAAAAAGAGCATTGATGGGACCATCCGTGTGCTATGAAGTTTGAACCTACGACTACTATTACTGAAGGCCACGCATTAGCTCTGCATCCAGAGTGGTTCAGATAAAACTACGCAAGACAACCACATAATACTACACAACACCGCCATATAAAACTTCTCCAGACCGTTACCTAATACCACACAAACCGCGACAATAAATTACACAAGAATGCCACATAAAGTTACACAACACCGCCATATAAAACTATACAAGACAGCCACATAAACCTACATAAAACTGCCACATAAAACTACACAAAACTGCCACATAAAACTATACAAAACTGCCACATGAAATTACACAAAACTGCCACATAAAACTATACAAAACTGCCACATAAAACTACACAAAACTGCCACATGAAATTACACAAAACTGCCACATGAAATTACACAAAACTGCCACATAAAACTATACAAAACTGCCACATAAAACTACACAAAACTGCCACATAAAATTACACAAAACTGCCACATAAAACTACACAAAACTGCCACATGAAATTACACAAAACTGCCACATAAAACTACACAAGACTGCCTCATAAAGCTACACAAGACAAGTAACCACAATGTCTGTCAGTGGCCGGGGTCAAAGTTCACTGGAATATGTCTTTAATAGGTCCAATGGCAACTGAAATCATGGAAAGCGGCGAAACTTGTATCGAAAAATGTATCGAATTCACGATAACAAACTTGCTTTACAGAAATTATTGACGTCACCTCTGAACACATTCGTTCCAATATGTACCGTGCTTCTCATAAGGAAATTCCCCTGCACCACGGTGAATATTCATGATTAAACACAGATGTTTCCATGTGAAGGTGTAATACATTTCATAACATGCACTGCATCTCTGATCCGTACGTTATATACCGCATATTAACAAACATTGAGATATGCTGTACAATCTCCAGAACAAATTCATTGTCGTTGTTGGATGCTCCTAATGATAATACTATACGCTTTATCTCATCATTTTACCTCAGTTGGTTAGTGAGTAATTGATTTCTTATACGGGGGTAAACATTTGTGAACACACTATGGAATGTGTATTTTACAGACAGATAAATGTGCCTCGTGCCGGAGACTTAAACCCAGAATGTATATGTCGGAATCCCACGTCTCGGTCACCCGCTTCTCTCTGTGAGTAAATGCAACATCTACAAATCTGCTATGAAGTACATATATTCAGTGAACTCCCCTTTTCAAAGACAGCATCCCTACTCTCTCCCCAGTGCCTCTATCTCTCGCCTGACTACCCCCACCTCTAGTCTTCAACAGCTCACTGCCTGTTTCAGCTTCCCATTGTCCCGAGCTATTATTACCTGAGCGTCCCATGAACGACACTTCACATACTGCGCCCATCTGTTCCCCGTCGACCCGGATATGACGCCCATTCATCATTTCCTGTCAGAAATAGGTAAAGCTAAACTCCATTTTTCTGATTCGAAACTCGGGTTCAAATTCCCAGGAAACACATTTATAACCCTATCAGCTTCCCGGGCTGGATATTTGGCAGACTGTGATGGCTGCCGCCTGATGTTGCATGGGACACCTGGTTTTGCTGCAGTCAACCCAAACATTTCTGACCGTTTGTTATTTACTTGACATTTTTTACGCTTAGTAGTTTGCCATTGCGTTCTGAACGACCGAAGCTCATAGCGTCGATATCAGCGCAAGTCCTGCTTCCAGATCATCTGCAGCTGATTTCGACCCTTACCTGGCATCCCGAGCAATTGTGAAACGTGTTCACTGACCCGAAGCCACGGCACTGACTCTCATGTATGTCTACGTGCACATATAGACAACACAACTACATAACACTGATTCTCATGTATGCCTACGTGCACATATAGACAACACTACTACATAGCAGTGACTCTCATGTATGTCTACGTGCACATATAGACAACACAACTACATAACACTGACTCTCATGCATGTCTACGTGCACATATAGACAACACTATTACATAACACTGACTCTCATGTATGTCTACGTGCACATATAGACAACATTATTACATTACACTGACTCTCATGTATGTCTACGTGCACATATAGAAAGCACTACTATATAGCACTGACTCTCATGTTTGTCTACGTGCACATATAGACAGCACTATTACATAACACTGACTCTCATGTATGTCTACGTGCACATATAGACAACACTATTACATAACACTGACTCTCATGTTTGTCTACGTGCACATATAGACAACACTATTACATAACACTGACTCTCATGTTTGTCTACGTGCACATATAGACAACACTATTACATAACACTGACTGTCATGTTTGTCTACGTGCACATATAGACAACACTATTACATAACACTGACTCTCATGTTTGTCTACGTGCACATATAAACAACACTATTACATAACACTGACTCTCATGTATGTCTACGTGCACATATAGACAACACTACTATATAGCACTGACTCTCATGTATGTCTACGTGCACATATAGACAACACAACTACATAACACTGACTCTCATTTATGTCTACGTGCACATATAGACAACACTACTATATAGCACTGACTCTCATGTATGTCTACGTGCACATATAGACAACACACCTACATAACACTGACTCTCATGTATGTCTACGTGCACGTATAGACAATACTACTATATAACACTGACTCTCATGTATGTCTACGTGCACATATACACAACACTACTATATATCACTGACTCTCATGTTTGTCTACGTGCACATATAGACAACACAACTACATAACACTGACTCTCATGTATGTCTACGTGCACATATAGACAACACTATTACATAACACTGACTCTCATATATGTCTACGTGCACATATAGACAACGCAACTACATAACACTGACTCTCATTTATGTCTACGTGCACATATAGACAACACTACTACATAGCACTGACTCTCATTTATGTCTACGTGCACATATAGACAACACTACTATATAGCACTGACTCTCATTTATGTCTACGTGTACATATAGACAACACTACTATATAGAACTGACTCTCATATATGTCTACGTGCACATATAGACAACGCAACTACATAACACTGACTCTCATTTATGTCTACGTGCACATATAGACAACACTACTACATAGCACTGACTCTCATGTATATCTACGTGCACATATAGACAACACACCTACATAACATTGACTCTCATGTATGTCTACGTGCACATATAGACAACACAACTACATAACACTGACTCTCATGTATGTCTACGTGCACATATAGACAACACTACTATATAGCACTGACTCTCATGTATGTCTGCGTGCACATATAGATAACACTATTACATAACACTGACTCTCATTTATGTCTACGTGCACATATAGACAACACTACTAAATAGCACTGACTCTCATGTATGTCTACGTGCACATATAGACAACACAACTACATAACACTGACTCTCATATATGTCTACGTGCACATATAGACAACACAACTACATACCACTGACTCTCATATATGTCTACGTGCACATATAGACAACACAACTACATAACACTGACTCTCATGTATGTCTACGTGCACATATAGACAACACTATTCCATAACACTGACTCCCATATATGTCTACGTGCACACATAGACAACATTACAATATAGCCACAATCCAGCGCAATCACTAATCTACCATAAATTGGAACGGAGGCTCTGGAGAAGTGGACGTACAGAAGGATGGGTCATATTTCATGAAAAGAGAATCGGTCACATAAAGACGCCCCAGGCAACCTGGGGAGTAGAAGAGAACTGATGGGAAAGAAAAATACATAAGAAAGAGACAAATTAAATATTTCAGCCACACTAAAGAGAGTAAGTGTCAAATAGAAGAATCACATTGGCGGTAAAAGTTGAAGACAAGCGATCAAAAGGTAGACAGCGATACAGGTGGGAATACAACATCAACAGATGCAAGAACAACAGTCAGTAGTATACAATGTAGGATTCGGTTATCATTTGCCGGATTAATCCGGATTGACCTTGACCTCGGTTGATTTTCACTCCTCCTCGGTCATATAGTTGGGTAAGGGGTAAGGGGTGGTATCTAGGTCATATCTAAGGGCGATAATTCTAAGATTTTATGTTTCTAAGGGCAGATAACTATTGAGTGGGTGTATAAAAATTTTAATTAATTATTAAAAAAATAAAATAAAATAAATAAAAAATAAAACTAAATAACGATGGGGTGCGGGGTGGTGGCGAGGGGGTGGGCGCGTGGGGTGAGACTAGGCTGTTCAGGTTTAAACACTATCATCACAGGGTTACAAATGAAAACCTTAAAAAGTAAAAATGGTCGATATTATTGATTTTAGCGGGTATAGCTTAGTGAAATTCATTGGTGAGGGATGGGTAGCGGCTATTAGCGCTTTGTAGAGTGTCGTAGTTGCTTATACACCATCATCACACAGGTTACAAATGAAAACCTTAAAAAGCAAAAATGGCCGATAATATTGATTGCAGCGGATATAGCTTAGTGAAATTTGTTGGTAAGGGGTGGGTAGCGGCTAGTAGTGCTTTGTAGAGTGTCGTAGTGGCCTATACACTATCATCACAGGGTTACAAATGAAAACCTTAAAAGGTAAAAATGGTCGATATTATTGATTTTAGCGGATATAGCTTAATGAAATTCGTTGGTAAGAGGTGGGTAGTGGTTATTAGTGGTCTGTAGAGGGTCACCGAGGCTTTTTTACTATCATAACACGTGTTACAAATGAAACCCTGAAAGCTAAAGATCGCTGATTGTAATGGATATAGTGGAGTATCATTCGGCGGTAAGAGGTGTGTACCAGGTATTAGTGGTCAAGCAGTGGTCAAGTGGTGGTCAAGTAAGGAAAATTTTAGGGAAAAGTGATTGTAATGATATGATGATGCTTAAAGGGTGGTAAATTAGTGGTCAAGTAGTGGTCAAGTGTTGGTTAAGTGACGAAAATTTTAGGGAAATTTTAGGGAACAGTGATTGTAATGATATGGTGATGATTAAAGGATGGTAAATTAGTGGTCAAGCAATGGTCAAGTAAGGGTCAAGTAAGGAAACTTTAGGGAAAAGTGATTGTAATGATATGGTGGTGATTAAAGAGTGGTAAATTAGTGGTCAATCAGTGGTCAAGTGGTGGTCATGTAGTGGTCAAGTGAGGAAATTTTAGGGAAAAGTGGTTATAATGATATGGTGATGATTAAAGGGTGGTAAATTAGTGGTCAAGTAGTGGTAAACCAATGGTCAAGTAGTGGTCAAGTGGTCGAGTGACCACTTAAATTGTAGAGGAAGATGTCCCTAAGATTATGGTAGTGGTTCAAGTGATCGACGACATGGTCAAGTAGCAGTCAACCAGTTGTCAAGTGGTCGAATGAACACTTAAAAGGTAGAGAAAAGTACGTATATTGAAACGGTGATGGTAAAATGGTCGACAACGTGGTCAAGCAGTGGTCAAGTAGTGCTCAACCAGTGGTCAACCGCTCAAGTGAGAAAATTGTAGGGTATGGTACGTGTAGTGAAACAGAGATGGATAAATTAAGTAGTGACGTTGTCAAGTAGTGATCAAGTAGCGGGCAAGTACTGGTCAAATGGTCAAGTGACCACTTAAATTGTAAGGGAAAGTACGTGTAGTGAACCTGTGTTGGTTAAAGTGAACGATGACGTGCTCAAGTAGTGGCCAAGTAGTGGTAAATGGTCGAGTGACTACTTAAATTGTCGGTGAAAGTAGGTATAGTGACATGGTGATGATCAAGAGTTGGTCAAGTAGTGCTCAACCAGTGGTCAACCGCTCAAGTGAGAAACTTGTAGGGTATGGTACGTGTAGTGAAACAGAGATGGATAAATTAAGTAGTGACGTTGTCAAGTAGTGATCAAGTAGCGACAAGTACTGGTCAAATGGTCGAGTGACCACTTACATTGTAAGGGAAAGTAGGTATAGTGACATGGTGATGATCAAGAGTTGGTCAAGTGGTGCTCAAATAGTGGTCAAGTAGTGGCCAAGTAGTGGTAAATGGTCGAGTGACTACTTAAATTGTCGGTGAAAGTAGGTACAGTGACATGGTGATGATCAAGAGTTGGTCAAGTGGTGTTAAAATAGTGGTCAAGTGGTGTTCAAATAGTGGTCAAGTAGTGGTCAAGTAGTCGAATGACCACTTAAATTATAGGGTATGGTACGTGTAGTGAAACGGTGATGGTAAAATAAGTAAGGACATAGTCAAATAGGGTCAAGTACTGGTGAAGTAGTGATCAAGTGGTCGAATGATCCCTTAGATTGTAGGGTGTGGTATGTGTAGTGACATGATGATGGTTAAAGTGATCGATGAAATGATCAAGACGTTATGCCGACTGCTAAGTTCAGAAAGTAATGTCCTTACTATCGACAATTTCCCTGACAGGAGCGCCTCGAGCACTGATTTTGTATTGATCAATAGCACCTAGTGGTACAGTCAACACACATGGACAATAGTTACATCCGGTCAAAGATGGCGTCGCATCCTATCACACATGGGTAATTGCTAAAACCAAACTACGTCTCATTCACTAAAACTGGTCAAATATGGTGTCACATCCGGTCACAGGGGTAATGGGACATCTGAGACACGTGGTTAAGAGGGAAACTATAGAAAAAGGGTGTCCTATCGGTTGTCGAGTCAGGGAACCTAACGTATGATGATCACTGTGTATAGGAGTGAATACACTGCATCATCAACACTGCATCATCAACACTGCATCCGAAGGGTAAAAGGGTCACCCCCTTCTCTCTTTTCTATAACCGTGTAGTCCTAGTGTTATCCAGTTACACCAAAGGACACCCGAGCATCAACACAACAAACTGCCCCGATTCAACCTTAGGCAATGCACGTAACATGACAGGTCACGTGTCCGCCGTCATAACCAGCGACGTTATCACGTATCAAATTAGACATCCACACTTTCATTTCCTTTCTATGTGGCCATAGTGTCTTTACATCTTTCTCCAGAAAGCCATTTCCAAGACCAATATATGTTTTTTCAGTGTACCTGCTCAGTGCCACACTTCACAACCAGACAAAAGTACACCTTCTATGTACCACTTCAACCATCAAATAAGAAAATATGTTAGACAAAATATTAAAATTATTTGTCAAATACAGAAATATATCACCCAAACTTATAAAAAGTAGGAACATATGTTAACCAAATGGAAAATATCTTAGCCAAATAGGAAAATTTGTTAGCCAAATAGAAAAAAAATATTGACCACGTAACGATATATCTTGTCCACACTTATGAAAAGTAGGGAAATTTGTTAGTCAAATGAGAAAAAAGATTGACCAAGTAACGAAATACCCAAACCAAACTTATGAAAAGTACGAAACTTTGTTAAGCAAGTATGAAAATGTATCGACCAAACAGAGAAATATATCACCCAAACTTATAAAAAGTAGGAACATATGTTAACCAAATGGAAAATATCTTAGCCAAATAGGAAAATTTGTTAGCCAAATAGAAAAAATATTGACCACGTAACGATATATCTTGTCCACACTTATGAAAAGTAGGGAAATTTGTTAGTCAAATGAGAAAAAAGATTGACCAAGTAACGAAATACCCAAACCAAACTTATGAAAAGTACAAAACTTTGTTAAGCAAGTATGAAAATGTATCGACCAAACAGAGAAATATATCACCTAAACTTATAAAAAGTAGGAACATATGTTAACCAAATGGAAAATATCTTGGGCAAATAGGAAAATTTCTAAGCCAAAGGAGAAAATATTGTCCAAGTAACGAAATATCCCCCAACCAAACTTATGAAAAGTACGAAACTTTGTTAAGCAAGTATGAAAAGGTATCGACCAAGTAGAGAAATATATCACCCAAACTTATAAAAAGTAGGAACATATGTTAACCACAGAGAAAATACCTTGGCCAAATAGGAAAATTTGTTAGCCAAATGGGGAAAATATTGTCCAAGTGACGAAATACCCCCCCCCCCCCCAACAAACTTATGAAAAGTACGAAACTTTGTTAAGCAAGTATGAAAAGGTATCGTCCAAATAGAGAAATATCGCACCCAAACTTATAAAAAGTAAGAACATATGTTAACCAAATGGAAAATATCTTGGCCAAATAGGAAAATTTGTTAGCCAAATGGGGAAAAGATTGTCCAAGTGACGAAATACCCCCCAACAAACTTATGAAAAGTACGAAACTTTGTTAAGCAAGTATGAAAAGGTATCGTCCAAACAGTGAAATATCGCACCCAAACTTAAAAAAAGTAAGAACATATGGTAACCAAATGGAAAATATCTTGGCCAAATAAGAAAATTTGTTAGCCAAATGGGGAAAAGATTGTCCAAGTGACGAAATACCCCCCAACAAACTTATGAAAAGTACGAAACTTTGTTAAGCAAGTATGAAAAGGTATCGTCCAAACAGACAAATATATCACCTAAACTTATAAAAAGTAGGAACATATGTTAACCAAATGGAAAATATCTTGGGCAAATAGGAAAATTTGTTAGCCAAATGGGGAAAATATTGTCCAAGTAACGAAATATCCCCCAACAAACTTATGAAAAGTACGAAACTTTGTTAAGCAAGTATGAAAAGGTATCGACCAAGTAGAGAAATATATCACCCAAACTTATAAAAAGTAGGAACATATGTTAACCACAGAGAAAATACCTTGGCCAAATAGGAAAATTTGTTAGCCAAATGGGGAAAATATTGTCCAAGTGACGAAATACCCCCCAACAAACTTATGAAAAGTACGAAACTTTGTTAAGCAAGTATGAAAAGGTATCGTCCAAACAGAGAAATATCGCACCCAAACTTATAAAAAGTAAGAACATATGTTAACCAAATGGAAAATATCTTGGCCAAATAGGAAAATTTGTTAGCCAAATGGGGAAAAGATTGTCCAAGTGACGAAATACCCCCCAACAAACTTATGAAAAGTACGAAACTTTGTTAAGCAAGTATGAAAAGGTATCGTCCAAACAGAGAAATATCGCACCCAAACTTATAAAAAGTAAGAACATATGTTAACCAAATGGAAAATATCTTGGCCAAATAGGAAAATTTGTTAGCCAAATAGAAAAAAATATTGACCACGTAACGATATATCTTGTCCACACTTATGAAAAGTAGGGAAATTTGTTAGTCAAATGAGAAAAAAGATTGACCAAGTAACGAAATACCCCCCAACAAACTTATGAAAAGTACAAAACTTTGTTAAGCAAGTATGAAAAGGTATCGTCCAAACAGAGAAATATATCACCTAAACTTATAAAAAGTAGGAACATATGTTAACCAAATGGAAAATATCTTGGGCAAATAGGAAAATTTGTTAGCCAAATGGGGAAAATATTGCCCAAGTAACGAAATATCCCCCAACAAACTTATGAAAAGTACGAAACTTTGTTAAGCAAGTATGAAAAGGTATCGACCAAGTAGAGAAATATATCACCCAAACTTATAAAAAGTAGGAACATATGTTAACCACAGAGAAAATACCTTGGCCAAATAGGAAAATTTGTTAGCCAAATGGGGAAAATATTGTCCAAGTGACGAAATACCCCCCAACAAACTTATGAAAAGTACGAAACTTTGTTAAGCAAGTATGAAAAGGTATCGTCCAAACAGAGAAATATCGCACCCAAACTTATAAAAAGTAAGAACATATGTTAACCAAATGGAAAATATCTTGGCCAAATAGGAAAATTTGTTAGCCAAATGGGGAAAAGATTGTCCAAGTGACGAAATACCCCCCAACAAACTTATGAAAAGTACGAAACTTTGTTAAGCAAGTATGAAAAGGTATCGTCCAAACAGAGAAATATCGCACCCAAACTTATAAAAAGTAAGAACATATGTTAACCAAATGGAAAATATCTTGGCCAAATAGGAAAATTTGTTAGCCAAATGGGGAAAATATTGTCCAAGTAACGAAATATCCCCCAACAAACTTAGGAAACATACGAAACTTTGTTAAGCAAGTATGAAAAGGGATCGACCAAACAGAGAAATATATCACCTAAACTTATAAAAAGTAGGAACATATGTTAACCAAATGGAAAATATCTTGGCCAAATAATAAAATTTGTTAGCCAAATAGAAAAAAATATTGACCACGTAACGATATATCTTGTCCACACTTATGAAAAGTAGGAAAATTTGTTAGCCAAATGGGGAAAATATTGACCACGTAACGAAATACCCCCCAACAAACTTAGGAAAAGTACGAAAACTTTGTTAAGCAAGTATGAAAAGGTATCGACCAAACAGAGAAATATATCACCCAAACTTATAAAAAGTAGGAACATATGTTAACCAAATGGAAAATATCTTGGCCAAATAGGAAATATTGTTAGCCAAATAGAAACACATATTGACCACGTAACGATATATCTTGTCCACACTTATGAAAAGTAGGGAAATTTGTTAGTCAAATGGGGAAAATATTGACCACGTAACGAAATACCCCCCAAAACAACTTAGGAAAAGTACGAAACTTTGTTAAGCAAGTATGAAAAGGTATCGGCCAAACAGAGAAATATATCACCCAAACTTATAAAAAGTAGGAACATATGTTAACCAAATGGAAAATAGCTTGGCCAAATAGGAAAATTTGTTAGCCAAATAGAAAAAATATTGACCACGTAACGATATAGCTTGTCCACACTTATGAAAAGTAGGGAAATTTGTTAGTCAAATGGGGAAAATATTGACCACGTAACGAAATACCCCCCAACAAACTTAGGAAAAGTACGAAACTTTGTTAAGCAAGTATGAAAAGGTATCGGCCAAACAGAGAAATATAACACCCAAACTTATGAAAAGTAGGAAACTTTGTTAGCCAAAGTGAAAAAAACCTAGGTCAAGTAAGAAAATTCTGATAGCCAAATGTGAAAAGTGTCGGCCAAATACAGAAATTGCTCAACCAAACTTATAAACGTAGGAAAATTGTTATTCAAACGGGAAAGCTATTGAACAACTAGGAAAATGTAATAGTCAAAGAAGAATAATATTGAACAAGTAATGAAATATATCATTCAAACTTATGAAAAGTAGGAAGCCTTGATAACCAAATGTGAAAAATATCACTCAAAGAGAGAAATAGCTCGCCCCAACGTATAAAAAGTAGGAAAATTGTCGGCCAAAGGGGAAAAAGTTAGACCAAATACAGAAATATCTCGACCAAACTTATAAAAAATCTAGGAAATAATAGTACCCAACACAACTAAAAGGCTGACTAAAGTTATAAATCCAAACTTATAAAAATAACCAAATAGGAAAACATATTGACCAAGTACAGACATATATCAATCAAACTTATAAACTTGTCGTCCAAAGTGATAAAAAACAAAGAAAGGCTGTCAGCCAGTCTAAGAAATAGGTATGGAAAAGTAAGTCGACCAAGCTCAGAAAAAAAAAAAAAAAAAAAAAAAGGAAATAAAAATATAACTTCTGTAGTCTTGGTCGACTTACTTTTCCATACCTATTTCTTAGACTGGCTGACAGCCTTTCTTTGTTTTTTTATCACTTTGGACGACAAGTTTATAAGTTTGATTGATATATGTCTGTACTTGGTCAATATGTTTTCCTATTTGGTTATTTTTATAAGTTTGGATTTATAACTTTAGTCAGCCTTTTAGTTGTGTTGGGTACTATTATTTCCTAGATTTTTTATAAGTTTGGTCGAGATATTTCTGTATTTGGTCTAACTTTTTCCCCTTTGGCCGACAATTTTCCTACTTTTTATACGTTGGGGCGAGCTATTTCTCTCTTTGAGTGATATTTTTCACATTTGGTTATCAAGGCTTCCTACTTTTCATAAGTTTGAATGATATATTTCATTACTTGTTCAATATTATTCTTCTTTGACTATTACATTTTCCTAGTTGTTCAATAGCTTTCCCGTTTGAATAACAATTTTCCTACGTTTATAAGTTTGGTTGAGCAATTTCTGTATTTGGCCGACACTTTTCACATTTGGCTATCAGAATTTTCTTACTTGACCTAGGTTTTTTTCACTTTGGCTAACAAAGTTTCCTACTTTTCATAAGTTTGGGTGTTATATTTCTCTGTTTGGCCGATACCTTTTCATACTTGCTTAACAAAGTTTCGTACTTTTCCTAAGTTTGTTGGGGGGTATTTCGTTACGTGGTCAATATTTTCCCCATTTGACTAACAAATTTCCCTACTTTTCATAAGTGTGGACAAGCTATATCGTTACGTGGTCAATATTTTTTCTATTTGGCTAACAAATTTTCCTATTTGGCCAAGCTATTTTCCATTTGGTTAACATATGTTCCTACTTTTTATAAGTTTGGGTGATATATTTCTCTGTTTGGCCGATACCTTTTCATACTTGCTTAACAAAGTTTCGTACTTTTCCTAAGTTGTTTTGGGGGGTATTTCGTTACGTGGTCAATATTTTCCCCATTTGACTAACAAATTTCCCTACTTTTCATAAGTGTGGACAAGATATATCGTTACGTGGTCAATATGTGTTTCTATTTGGCTAACAATATTTCCTATTTGGCCAAGATATTTTCCATTTGGTTAACATATGTTCCTACTTTTTATAAGTTTGGGTGATATATTTCTCTGTTTGGTCGATACCTTTTCATACTTGCTTAACAAAGTTTTCGTACTTTTCCTAAGTTTGTTGGGGGGTATTTCGTTACGTGGTCAATATTTTCCCCATTTGGCTAACAAATTTTCCTACTTTTCATAAGTGTGGACAAGATATATCGTTACGTGGTCAATATTTTTTCTATTTGGCTAACAAATTTTATTATTTGGCCAAGATATTTTCCATTTGGTTAACATATGTTCCTACTTTTTATAAGTTTAGGTGATATATTTCTCTGTTTGGTCGATCCCTTTTCATACTTGCCTAACAAAGTTTCGTATTTTTCCTAAGTTTGTTGGGGGATATTTCGTTACTTGGACAATATTTTCCCCATTTGGCTAACAAATTTTCCTATTTGGCCAAGATATTTTCCATTTGGTTAACATATGTTCTTACTTTTTATAAGTTTGGGTGCGATATTTCTCTGTTTGGACGATACCTTTTCATACTTGCTTAACAAAGTTTCGTACTTTTCATAAGTTTGTTGGGGGGTATTTCGTCACTTGGACAATCTTTTCCCCATTTGGCTAACAAATTTTCCTATTTGGCCAAGATATTTTCCATTTGGTTAACATATGTTCTTACTTTTTATAAGTTTGGGTGCGATATTTCTCTGTTTGGACGATACCTTTTCATACTTGCTTAACAAAGTTTCGTACTTTTCATAAGTTTGTTGGGGGGTATTTCGTCACTTGGACAATATTTTCCCCATTTGGCTAACAAATTTTCCTATTTGGCCAAGGTATTTTCTCTGTGGTTAACATATGTTCCTACTTTTTATAAGTTTGGGTGATATATTTCTCTACTTGGTCGATACCTTTTCATACTTGCTTAACAAAGTTTCGTACTTTTCATAAGTTTGTTGGGGGATATTTCGTTACTTGGGCAATATTTTCCCCATTTGGCTAACAAATTTTCCTATTTGCCCAAGATATTTTCCATTTGGTTAACATATGTTCCTACTTTTTATAAGTTTAGGTGATATATTTCTCTGTTTGGACGATACCTTTTCATACTTGCTTAACAAAGTTTTGTACTTTTCATAAGTTTGTTGGGGGGTATTTCGTTACTTGGTCAATCTTTTTTCTCATTTGACTAACAAATTTCCCTACTTTTCATAAGTGTGGACAAGATATATCGTTACGTGGTCAATATTTTTTTCTATTTGGCTAACAAATTTTCCTATTTGGCCAAGATATTTTCCATTTGGTTAATATATGTTCTTACTTTTTATAAGTTTGGGTGCGATATTTCTCTGTTTGGACGATACCTTTTCATACTTGCTTAACAAAGTTTCGTACTTTTCATAAGTTTGTTGGAGGGTATTTCGTCACTTGGACAATCTTTCCCCCATTTGGCTAACAAATTTTCCTATTTGGCCAAGATATTTTCCATTTGGTTAACATATGTTCTTACTTTTTATAAGTTTGGGTGCGATATTTCTCTGTTTGGACGATACCTTTTCATACTTGCTTAACAAAGTTTCGTACTTTTCATAAGTTTGTTGGGGGGTATTTCGTCACTTGGACAATCTTTTCCCCATTTGGCTAACAAATTTTCCTATTTGGCCAAGGTATTTTCTCTGTGGTTAACATATGTTCCTACTTTTTATAAGTTTGGGTGATATATTTCTCTACTTGGTCGATACCTTTTCATACTTGCTTAACAAAGTTTCGTACTTTTCATAAGTTTGTTGGGGGGTATTTCGTCACTTGGACAATATTTTCCCCATTTGGCTAACAAATTTTCCTATTTGGCCAAGGTATTTTCTCTGTGGTTAACATATGTTCCTACTTTTTATAAGTTTGGGTGATATATTTCTCTACTTGGTCGAAACCTTTTCATACTTGCTTAACAACGTTTCGTACTTTTCATAAGTTTGTTGGGGGATATTTCGTTACTTGGACAATATTTTCCCCATTTGGCTAACAAATTTTCCTATTTGCCCAACATATTTTCCATTTGGTTAACATATGTTCCTACTTTTTATAAGTTTAGGTGATATATTTCTCTGTTTGGACGATACCTTTTCATACTTGCTTAACAAAGTTTCGTACTTTTCATAAGTTTGTTGGGGGGTATTTCGTCACTTGAACAATCTTTTCCCCATTTGGCTAACAAATTTTCCTATTTGGCCAAGATATTTTCCATTTGGTTAACATATGTTCTTACTTTTTATAAGTTTGGGTGCGATATTTCTCTGTTTGGGCGATACCTTTTCATACTTGCTTAACAAAGTTTCGAACTTTTCATAAGTTTGTTGGGGGGTATTTCGTCACTTGGACAATCTTTTCCCCATTTGGCTAACAAATTTTCCTATTTGGCCAAGATATTTTCCATTTGGTTAACATATGTTTTTACTTTTTATAAGTTTGGGTGCGATATTTCTCTGTTTGGACGATACCTTTTCATACTTGCTTAACAAAGTTTTGTACTTTTCATAAGTTTGGTTTGGATATTTCGTTACTTGGTCAATCTTTTTTCTCATTTGACTAACAAATTTCCCTACTTTTCATAAGTGTGGACAAGATATATCGTTACGTGGTCAATATTTTTTCTATTTGGCTAACAAATTTTCCTATTTGGCTAAGATATTTTCCATTTGGTTAACATATGTTCCTACTTTTTATAAGTTTGGGTGATATATTTCTCTGTTTGGTCGATACATTTTCATACTTGCTTAACAAAGTTTCGTACTTTTCATAAGTTTGGTTTGGGTATTTCGTTACTTGGTCAATCTTTTTTCTCATTTGACTAACAAATTTCCCTACTTTTCATAAGTGTGGACAAGATATATCGTTACGTGGTCAATATTTTTTTTTCTATTTGGCTAACAAATTTTCCTATTTGGCTAAGATATTTTCCATTTGGTTAACATATGTTCCTACTTTTTATAAGTTTGGGTGATATATTTCTGTATTTGACAAATAATTTTAATATTTTGTCTAACATATTTTCTTATTTGATGGTTGAAGTGGTACACAGAAGGTGTACTTTTGTCTGGTTGTGAAGTGTGGCACTGAGCAGGTACACTGAAAAAAACATATATTGGTCTTGGAAATGGCTTTCTGGAGAAAGATGTAAAGACACTATGGCCACATAGAAAGGAAATGAAAGTGTGGATGTCTAATTTGCTACGTGATAACGTCGCTGGTTATGACGGCGGACACGTGACCTGTCATGTTACGTGCATTGCCTAAGGTTGAATCGGGGCAGTTTGTTGTGTTGATGCTCGGGTGTCCTTTGGTGTAACCGGATAACACTAGGACTACACGGTTATAGAAAAGAGAGAAGGGGGTGACCCTTTTACCCTTCGGATGCAGTGTTGATGATGCAGTGTTGATGATGCAGTGTATTCACTCCTATACACAGTGATCATCATACGTTAGGTTCCCTGACTCGACAACCGATAGGACACCCTTTTTCTATAGTTTCCCTCTTAACCACGTGTCTCAGATGTCCCATTACCCCTGTGACCGGATGTGACACCATATTTGACCAGTTTTAGTGAATGAGACGTAGTTTGGTTGTAGCAATTACCCATGTGTGATAGGATGCGACGCCATCTTTGACCGGATGTAACTATTGTCCATGTGTGTTGACTGTACCACTAGGTGCTATTGATCAATACAAAATCAGTGCTCGAGGCGATCCTGTCAGGGAAATTGTCGATAGTAAGGACATTACTTTCTGAACTTAGCAGTCGGCATAACGTCTTGATCATTTCATCGATCACTTTAACCATCATCATGTCACTACACATACCACACCCTACAATCTAAGGGATCATTCGACCACTTGATCACTACTTCACCAGTACTTGACCCTATTTGACTATGTCCTTACTTATTTTACCATCACCGTTTCACTACACGTACCATACCCTATAATTTAAGTGGTCATTCGACTACTTGACCACTACTTGACCACTATTTGAACACCACTTGACCACTATTTTAACACCACTTGACCAACTCTTGATCATCACCATGTCAATGTACCTACTTTCACCGACAATTTAAGTAGTCACTCGACCATTTACCACTACTTGGCCACTACTTGACCACTATTTGAGCACCACTTGACCAACTCTTGATCATCACCATGTCACTCGACCATTTGACCAGTACTTGTCGCTACTTGATCACTACTTGACAACGTTACTACTTAATTTATCCATCTCTGTTTCACTACACGTACCATACCCTACAAGTTTCTCACTTGAGCGGTTGACCACTGGTTGAGCACTACTTGACCAACTCTTGATCATCACCATGTCACTATACCTACTTTCACCGACAATTTAAGTAGTCACTCGACCATTTACCACTACTTGGCCACTACTTGAGCACGTCATCGTTCACTTTAACCAACACAGGTTCACTACACGTACTTTCCCTTACAATTTAAGTGGTCACTTGACCATTTGACCAGTACTTGCCCGCTACTTGATCACTACTTGACAACGTCACTACTTAATTTATCCATCTCTGTTTCACTACACGTACCATACCCTACAATTTTCTCACTTGAGCGGTTGACCACTGGTTGAGCACTACTTGACCACTGCTTGACCACGTTGTCGACCATTTTACCATCACCGTTTCAATATACGTACTTTTCTCTACCTTTTAAGTGTTCATTCGACCACTTGACCACTGGTTGACCGCTACTTGACCATGTCGTCGATCACTTGAACCACTACCATAATCTTAGGGACATCGTCCTCTACAATTTAAGTGGTCACTCGACCACTTGACCACTACTTGACCATTGGTTTACCACTACTTGACCACTAATTTACCACCCTTTAATCATCACCATATCATTATAACCACTTTTCCCAAAAATTTCCTCACTTGACCACTACTTGACCACCACTTGACCACTGATTGACCACTAATTTACCACTCTTTAATCACCACCATATCATTACAATCACTTTTCCCTAAAGTTTCCTTACTTGACTACTTGACCCTTACTTGACCATTGCTTGACCACTAATTTACCATCCTTTAATCATCACCATATCATTACAATCACTGTTCCCTAAAATTTCCCTAAAATTTTCGTCACTTAACCAACACTTGACCACTACTTGACCACTAATTTACCACCCTTTAAGCATCATCATATCATTACAATCACTTTTCCCTAAAATTTTCCTTACTTGACCACCACTTGACCACTGCTTGACCACTAATACCTGGTACCCACCTCTTACCGCCGAATGATACTCCACTATATCCATTACAATCAGCGATCTTTAGCTTTCAGGGTTTCATTTGTAACACGTGTTATGATAGTAAAAAAGCCTCGGTGACCCTCTACAGACCACTAATAACCACTACCCACCTCTTACCAACGAATTTCATTAAGCTATATCCGCTAAAATCAATAATATCGACCATTTTTACCTTTTAAGGTTTTCATTTGTAACCCTGTGATGATAGTGTATAGGCCACTACGACACTCTACAAAGCACTACTAGCCGCTACCCACCCCTTACCAACAAATTTCACTAAGCTATATCCGCTGCAATCAATATTATCGGCCATTTTTACTTTTTAAGGTTTTCATTTGTAACCTGTGTGATGATGGTGTATAAGCAACTACGACACTCTACAAAGCACTAATAGCCGCTACCCATCCCTCACCAATGAATTTCACTAAGCTATACCCGCTAAAATCAATAATATCGACCATTTTTACTTTTTAAGGTTTTCATTTGTAACCCTGTGATGATAGTGTTTAAACCTGAACAGCCTAGTCTCACCCCACGCGCCCACCCCCTCGCCACCACCCCGCACCCCATCGTTATTTAGTTTTATTTTTTATTTATTTTATTTTATTTTTTTAATAATTAATTAAAATTTTTATACACCCACTCAATAGTTATCTGCCCTTAGAAACATACAATCTTAGAATTATCGCCCTTAGATATGACCTAGATACCACCCCTTACCCCTTACCCAACTATATGACCGAGGAGGAGTGAAAATCAACCGAGGTCAAGGTCAATCCGGATTAATCCGGCAAATGATAACCGAATCCTACATTGTATACTACTACAGTCTCTCATTGTATACACCCCAGACAAGAGACAGAGAGGGTGAAGGTCACTGTAGCGGGATATTCTTTGTAAAGATGGCACCTGACTGATTAACTTTGGTATTGCCCAGAGGTTACTTCGGTTGTTGGTAATGAATAAAGTTGTCTAGTTGATATATTATGGCAGATGCAATAACTGTGACAACTTTCTTGTTGTCGTCCATTAGGAGTCGTTAGATGTTTCTCCCACCTCATGACACCCTGATCAGGTGACATCAGGGTACCCGGAAATCTGTAAATAAGATAACGAGATATCTGAACTGAAATCACGTGTTAACCTATCTGCCGCGTCCTTCAACCGAACAAGATTTGGCTAATGTTATCACGTTGTCCGTGTTTACAAGGATTCAATTAATTAAAACAATGAGCGTGTTTTCCTGTTAACGGAACATTTTTGAGAACATATCATGCAAGTTTCCCCATGACTAACTGATTCATGGAATGTTACAGCTCGCCCCACAGCCCATTCTCACATTTAGCATCTGATTATTCTCCACTGGGCTTGTGGCGATGTGGGAAGCTGTGTGTTTATCCAGTCGCTGCAGTCGATCATTGGTCGGACTCTATGTGTCCCTGTTTCGGCTTTGTCCTTCAAACGATATATCAGACCCGTGTTACAGTCCCGTTACTAGGTAGGTTTAGCTTGAGGCCGTCTCACCACTCTGCTGAGGTGAGTGAGTTATAATAGTCTGCCATGTCTGTATCTTGTCTCTATCTGGCTCTGGGCTGAGTGAGTAGTCATCAGATTTACCTTCCAGGGTTGGCCTGCCACCTGTCTGCTCCTGGGGTTCATCCATGCCTAGTCTGTGTCTGCATGTTCCCAGCGGAATGTTTGTATCCTGAGTTACCCTAGAGTGAAATATCCTTCCTGTGGGAAGTTCATTTCTCTTTTAACAGCGACATCCCTCTAGTCATGGAATACATCTCACTAGCCTTGTAATAGATTTCTCTAGCCGTGGAACACATCCCTCTAGCCGTGGAGTACATCCCTCTAGCCGTGGAGCACATCTATTTAGCCGTGGAGAACATCTATTTAGCCGTGGAGAACATCCCTCTAGCCATGGAGCACATCTCTCTAGCCATGGAGCACATCCCTCTAGCCATGGAGCACATCTATCTAGCCGTGGAGAACATCCCTCTAGCCATGGAGCACATCCCTCTAGCCATGGAGCACATCTATCTAGCCGTGGAGAACATCCCTCTAGCCGTGGAGCACATCTATCTAGCCGTGGAGAACATCACTCTAGCCATGGAGCACATCCCTCTAGCCATGGAGCACATCTATCTAGCCGTGGAGAACATCCCTCTAGCCGTGGAGTACAGCCCTCTAGCCGTGGAGAACATCCCTCTAGCCATGGAGCACATCTATCTAGCCGTGGAGAACATCCCTCTAGCCGTGGAGTACATCCCTCTAGCCGTGGAGAACATCCCTCTAGCCGTGGAGCACATCTATCTAGCCATGGAGAACATCACTCTAGCCATGGAGCACATCCCTCTAGCCATGGAGCACATCTCTCTAGAAGTGGAGAACATCTCTATAGCAGTGGAGTACATCTCTCTAGCCGTGAAGCACGCCCCTAAGTGATGTGAGTGTCCCGATACGCTTCTAATGACAGGGATCAATTATCCATCCATCATATGCCAAGTGTGGGCGGTCATGACTCGCCATTTCACTCGATCACTAGAGTCGTGGATCAGCTTAGTGTCCCTGTCTCGACCATGCAACGCGGTCAAACCATCAAGGTATTTACTTCTCTGTCTTCCTCTTGTTCTCCTCTCCTCGATCTTGCCTGTTGTCACCAAGTTCTCCAATTTATTTCTTCTCATAACGTGACAAAAACATGTGGATGTCTACGTCTAATTTCTCTAATCAATTTACGATGTTCATTTGTCTCCTGTAGTACTTGCTCATTTGTCTCCTGTAGTACTTGCTCATTTGTCTCCTGTAGTACTTGCTCATTTGTCTCCTGTAGTACTTGCTCATTTGTCTCCTGTAGTACTTGCTCATTTGTCTCCTGTAGTACTTGCTCATTTGTCTCCTGTAGTACTTGCTCATTTGTCTCCTGTAGTACTTGCTCATTTGTCTCCTGTAGTACTTGCTCATTTGTCTCCTGTAGTACTTGGTCATTTGTCTCCTGTAGTACTTGCTCATTTGTCTCCTGTAGTACTTGCTCATTTGTCTCCTGTAGTACTTGCTCATTTGTCTCCTGTAGTACTTGCTCATTTGTCTCCTGTAGTACTTGTTCATTTGTCTCCTGTAGTACTTGCTCATTTGTCTTTCTATCTGTCCGTGGTATTCTTTGTATACTCCTCAGAAACCACATTTTCACAGCCATCAGCTGTTTTTCAACTAGACTGCTCAATGTCGACGCTTTACATCCATACAAAAGTACAGGTTCTATGTAGCACCTCAACACTCTTTTTCTCATTTCAATTGGCATCTTTTTGTTGGCCATTATGTTTTTCATCTTGCCAAGGGCTACTTTCGCCATGGCGATTCTTGTTCTAATCTCTTCAAGGCATCTCCCATCAGATGCTATGACTGTTCCGAGATAATTGTACCTATTCACTTGTTAAAGAATATTCCCATTTACTTGTATGTGGTATTTCGTTCTGTCTAGTGACGACCATTATCTGTGTCTTTTTACAATTTAATTCTAACTCTAGTTGTTCACTGTGTGCAACAACCTCATCGACTAATTATACCGATACGAATATTAAAGTGAATGGCCATAGACTAAGTGTTGTGGACAAATTCACCTATCTTAGCAGCACTGTGTCACAAGCTGCCACAATTGATGACGAAGTGAATGCAAGAATCTCTCCAAGACCAGCGCGACCTTTAAGCAGACTGTACAAGAATGTATGGGACAGAAATGGAATAGGCCTGCAAACAAAGCTAAAAGTCTACAAAGCAGTCGTATTATCCACACTGCTATATGCTTGTGAAACCTGGACTGTTTACCAGCGACACGCCAGGAAATTAAATTAATTCCACACACCCTGAATTAGGAAGCTTTCGAAGATAAAATGACAAGACAAGATCCCAGACACTGAAGTCTTGGAAAGAGCGTCGGTGTCCAATATCCGCACTCTACTAATGAGGAATCAGATTCGCTGGGTTGGTCACTTGACTCACACTATAATTATGTGATATTTATATGAACTCCAATTATTTGATTGTACAAACTATAATTATTTGATAGTTGTACAAGCTGTAATTATGTGATGCTTGTACAAACTATTTATATGATAGTTGTAGACACTGCAGTTATGTGATAATTGTACAAACTGTAATCATTTGATAGCTGTACGCACTTTACTCATTCGTACATATTTGTAGGTTCCTGTTAGGCTGTACATGGTTGTAGGTTCCTATTAGGCTGTACATGTTTGTAGGTTCCCGTTGGGCTGTAATATGTTTGTAGGTTCACGTTAGGGTGTACATGTTTGTAGGTTCCCGTTAGGCTGTACATGTTTGTAGGTTCCCGTTAGGCTGTACATGTTTGTAGGTTCCCGTTAGGCTGTACATGTTTGTAGGTTCCCGTTAGGCTTTACATGTTTGTAGGTTCCCGTTAGGCTGTACATGTTTGTAGGTTCCCGTTAGGCTGTACATGTTTGTAGGTTCCCGTTAGGCTGTACATGTTTGTAGGTTCCCGTTAGTCTGTACATGTTTGTAGGTTCCCGTTAGGCTGTACATGTATGTAGGTTCCCGTTAGGCTGTACATGTATGTAGGTTCCCGTTAGGCTGTACATGTTTGTAGGTTCCCGTTAGGCTGTACATGTTTGTAGGTTCCCGTTAGGCTGTACATGTTTGTAGGTTCCCGTTAGGCTGTACATGTTTGTAGGTTCCCGTTAGGCTGTACATGTTTGTAGGTTCCCGTTAGGCTGTACATGTTTGTAGGTTCCCGTTAGGCTGTACATGTTTGTAGGTTCCCGTTAGGCTGTACATGTTTGTAGGTTCCCGTTAGGCTGTACATGTTTGTAGGTTCCCGTTAGGCTGTACATGTTTGTAGGTTCCCGTTAGGCTGTACATATTTGTAGGTTCCCGTTAGGCTGTACATGTTTGTAGGTTCATGTTAGGCTGCGATTACCTGGTTGCTTATGTCAATTAAACAAAGCAATAAAACACATGGCCCTCCATGGAGATTGGAACACACGACAAGTGGACAAACAGGCAAGATTCCTAGCGACTGTGAAAGCAGGGCTCTCAACTATGCAAATCTATATGGTATAACAATCCAGCAGACATATTTACGAATAATCAATACTGGAATTTGGTAGGTTATCGAGGTGTATGAGACATTGCCCTCGTGCTCGACTAGCCCTACTCTATGTATAATCACATCCTTTCGGACAATCGCTGTCAGATCACAGAGACGTGGCCCGCCGCCGTCAGCCCTGGTGAGTAGTCTTGGGCTGGCCCAGCCCACAGAGTCTAGTGTCCCTCATCTGGAGTTTAGGTGCGAGCAACGGCTACTCTCTCTGACCGGAGCTCTGGCATTGTATGTATAATGAGGCCTTATCTACACTCTTCCCCAGCCTCACTTAAACAGGGGCGTGATTTGGTCGAGCCTCGGGATGTTATCCTTTATCTTCACACCGCGTGCTCTTTCCCTACACGTTTGAGGAGATATGTAGGGAGGGGAGGGAGATAAACATACACTGTTCTACCTCACTTCTGTCTGCTCAGACATGTTAAGTATTTGTTTTCAGTACACAACCACAGCCGGTCTCTCTGGCCGAGGGGTTACACGACTTTCTCCGTAATCCCGTTTATCCGTGCAGAGTCTCGCAGCGCGCGAGAATTGGAAGCAGTTCTACTCGCGTTGGTGACTTGCAGGATAAATGAGCCGGCGACTCAGAAAGCAATGGCAAACTACTGAGCGTAATCTTGCCAAGAAATCAACAATCAGCTTGTGGTATAATAAAAACGTCCCTACCCTTTCCTATTTATGGACTCCCTTAAAAATAAACAAACCCTTACAATTACTGTTTAAGTAACTTACTTAATGTAGGAGAAAATAAAACAGCGATAGACTGACCGTGGCACAGCTAAATTTAGTTTGGCTTGTTTTCTCTCCCTTATCTGGCCAATCCTGGCGAGGGGGAAAACAAAGACTGAAGCGGCCATTTCTAGTCAAGAGAACTGACAAGAAAGTCGACCTTTCCCTTCGGGGAGAAGGTAGTTTGTTTTAAAACCATGATTCTCTTCAAGCTATTGGTATGTTATCTACATTATTAAGATATATTTATGTATTACATTGACCAGTATGTTTAATTAAGAATTAGTTACAATTCTCTTAAACCAGGCTGGATGATGTTTACTAAGGAAACACAGGTGGGCGCCACGCTGTAATTTTTCCTATGTCTTCAAATCCCTATGTTAATATCTTTTATAGGCATTATGAACTTATATCTAACTAAATAGTGTTTATAACCTATGAATAGTATGTGTACTGTAGTACATAGAGTATCAACTCTCATGTCAGAAACTCTTTTCAATTTAGGAAAGACTCCTGATTCATACTTCAGAGAAGAAAACTCGTTTCTGCCAATTTCATAGTCCTATGAAAAATAACTTCTATGCAATGGAACTATATATCCCTATCAATGCTTAGAAATCTGCAAACAATTTATGTACTGTAGAGATTGGACTTTAAAGAAACATTTTCTCAATGTAGGAGCAGACTCTTGATTTCATACTGCACAAGTAGAGAACTGGTGTCTGCCACCTTCAAATGTCCTATGTAGTGTAAATGCACTGGTAAGGATGTCTCTTAACTTGTTTTATCCATGCGGGGACATACAAATGATTACGCATATTCCTGACTCTTACTTAGTCAGGGGATAAAATAGTTTGCCACATTATAATCTGTAACTTGGAAATATAGTGCTAAATTTTAGTACCATTCTTTTGTTAACAGATTAGTAACCACTCCATATGAGGGCGAACATATAATCATTTCATAAAATAGTGTTAGGGACAGGCCATGGTTGAATATAAATTCATGAACAATTAAACGCGTGATGTAAGTGCATGTTCGGATAGGATTCACTCCGCATCGCCTCACCGTAGTAGAAACAGAAGCGAAGATTGATGTGAATAAATTGCTTGCAATATTCAGAAGACTGGACCATGCGGCATAAGTTATTCTTATAAATACCCTCCGAATAATAGCAGTCATTGGCAAAACATATCACAGCGATTACTATCCTCATGTGCTGTACGCAGTGGGGGAAAACAATGGATGTTTTAGTTCATGAAGATAATTCAAAAACCTAGGCTCCCTGCATCATCATTATGATTATTATGTATGATTATCATGTACTTAATATCAGAGAAATGTACATGTATGTTTTTTTTGGTATGAGAATTTTCTCTGTTCTGATTGTTACTTTTTACTGTGGGAAGATACATTTTAATGTTGCACCTTGGGATTAGAGGATGTTGATGTAAGAATCCATGTGTTTGTCAGTACTTTAAGAAGCCAAGGTTGAATAGTCTTGACCTAATGATGATTATAGTGCCGAAAGGAAGACGCGGCATTAGAAACCACAGGGATTCTGTATAGGCTATTCTCTTCAAGTAATGAGAGAGACAATATCAACATGTTGGATGGACAGAATGACTTCACCCATCTAATAGTCACAGTAACAACAGAACAAAATATAAGTGAGAAAATATCTTACTCACTATGAAGAGTCAGAATGGCTCAACTCAGCAATGAGGGACAGTGGAACATGGACACCCACTCCTTTCCCCTTCTCCCCTTGTTGTTTTGTATTTGTGTTTGTAATTGTGTTGTAAACCTTTTATCATAACACAGTAGGTTAATGCTAGTGTTGTATTCTTTGTCATCCCTTTTCTATAGAAGAGAAGCAGGTGGTGGTTGAATTTGGTGGGACTATATCACTAACACTGGATCCTGGGTAAACAGCCATAAAGTGAATGTCCAAACCATAGTCTGGATCTAGCAATACCTCAATGTTTACTGCGGCACTCAATAGCTCCATAGCGAGCAACAGATAAATTAGAAGACAACTGACTGGGTGAGTGATTAAGTCCTATTTTAGTAGGAATATCCAGGATGGACTTCAAGATCTAATAATCTACAAAGATGAAGATCATCAGAGTACTGACAACAGTGTATCGTTTGCGTTACTTCTGAGAAGTATCACCAATGGCCTCATCATTCAACCAAGTCAGTGAAACTGGGACAATCCTTCTTCAAGTTACTAAAACTAACAACAGTGAGTAACCTTCAACTGTTGGTTGGATTACCAAGTTAATATCCACAATGGATAAGTCTTCGAAAGAACATCTCACAGCTGCAAAAGTCAAACATAAGGTTCCAGCCATGCAACACCAAGTTCTAGCTATGAACACCAACTCAAACAAATGGGAAGAGACACTGAAACAACATTATAGCCAATACAAACAAATGTACCAACTTCAGAACATCTGAACCATAACTACACCAGATTACCTCAAGGTCCCAAACCTGAACACCATCAAAAGAACCATATGAAAGCAGCTAGATGAGTAAATGCCTTTACGCCTGCAACCAAAGGAATCACCTGATGGCTTGCAAACCTGGATATGTGGTGGAGTAATATTCTTCAGTTACATGCCTGCAGAAGAATCTTCAGATGAAACCAAATGAATGATTCACCACTGTATGTTCTACACAGAAATGGAATGAATGAGAACTCTATGCTGGTCCCATGTCAGCCTAACTGCCCATCATCAAGTGTGGGATGGCCTATCAACATGAACCGGGTGTGTGACAAAGCCTTTTGAACTAAATTGGGAAACGGTTAACATAAACCGAGCTGTTGGACAGTCGTCATCTTTTCATCGATAAGATGATATAGGGAAGAACCTTCTGCAGAGCTTAAGTTGCATCTCCTGAAAGTATGACAGACCTAGGCATCAATTTCAATTGGAACACAACCCAAATGGCAACCGAGTATTCTTAAATTCAGTCTCATGGAGAGAATATGTGCTTATGTATAATTCTATTCTTGGATTATGGATTAGAAACATTCGCCAGCCAACTTCGGTGGACATACTGTGAGTAGAAAATGACTGTGAGTATAATTCTGCACGGATAATTATGGACATTAACTGCTTTGCACTGGAGAAGAATGCCCATCCGCAACGCCTAAATGAACACTATAATTAATTAATTTAATTATTAGTATCAACTGTTTTCATGAGTGTGGTTTTCTTCAATGACAGGAAAAGGGTAAAGATTGTTTTACATGGTAATGGTGTACACCTAAAGGGTTATGTTATGACATATATGTATAATATTTTGACACCCACTCATTATTTTTAAATATGAGAATTGTACATGGTGTCAGAAATAAATGTATGTATGTTGGGTTTCTGCACCTGGACCAATGTGATTTTATCTAGGTACAATGAGTCAAGTTAGCAGAACCAATTTGTGGTTGTTGTGTTGTTTGTAATAACCTTGTTTTTTTCTGGGGTCACTGGGTACTATGTTGTAATACTGCATATCATTCCCATGCCTGTCTGAAAATGCATAGTGTTTATTACACCTATATATATTTATGTAATTGCAGATCTTGAGTTAATACCTGAACTGTTTGTCCAAAAGTGTTGTGTACATCAAGTAAATGTGGTGTCCAATAAGTGGTTGTTTATATATTGTGAGCAATCAATATCCTTCTAGCATCTATAGTTAATTTAAAGGGTGATGAAGTGGGAAGGGAAACCTACACACAGATGCCATTGTTTCAAGGATGGAACTCTTTCCTCCTGGGATTTGTGGTAAATATCCCTGATCACCCTGCATTCTTACCAGTGACAGAGAATCAATAATACCCCCTAGACATTTTAACGAATTATTCTCAGGAATTAAAATCCACATCCCACATGTGTGGTCCCGCCCGGTACGGACTTCACCTAGTAGTGGAGTAGTCCGTGAATTTAAAACTCATGGTAAACATCACAATTGGTGTATTATTGTGAGTATATGAATTCAGGGAAAACCTCTCGCAGGTAAACCAAGTCACTTCAGAATGTTATAGTGTTAGTAACAGACCTAATCACTCATTAGTATGAGCTGAGTCAAGTGTTATATGAACCCATAATGGCTCAGATAAATATAGGTTTTTTTTTGGTACAAAACTGTTCACAGGTAATATCTTGATTCTGGCAGATGCATCAGGTAGTTGGTTGTTGGATATGAGATTTTTTTTTTAAAACTCATATTTTATATCTTATTGATGGTAAACTCACATAAGATAGGTAATTCAGTGAATGTTTAGAATTCATAGTCATTCCCGTTTGAGGTATGGTTCTGCTACTCTGATATTCTCTTTAAATGGTTTAAAAGGTGTGTACTCATGAACACACTACTATATTATGTATCCATAAGGTTTATGTTCCTACATATGAATCATGTGTTAATTAATTATTTTGTCATTGATTATCATTGTATTTTCATGCTTGATCTGCTTGTAATATGTAATATTGAAAAGTTACCAAGGCAGCAGAGAGTGATAGACAATTTTATAGATAATTAGGACAGTAAGTTAAAAATCCAATAAATTTTTTTTTAAGGGAAAAATTTAATCAACAAATGATGATTCAGTAGGAAAGTAAATAATACCTGAGAGATGAATTAAACCAGGGGAAAATAGCAGTAACTAAAGTAAATGAACTAATGGTAAGGCCAAAACCACCACTTGCAAAAATGTAGACATAGTTAATGGAAGGGAAGGAATATTGTAAGAATTTGCAGTATTTAGGGGCACCCTAATTTAATCCTTTTTTTTTTCATATAACATAACATGTTCTACAACACCGGTAGTAAAGTAAAGTGAATAAATGATGGAAACTTAGGAAGAAAAGCCATACCGACACTTATTCTACTCCGCCGGTGATATGAGTAGTTATTAATAACTAACTCAGATGGCCCATATGTTAATGAGGGTCAAAACCAAAATATTCACCTGGTGATGTAAGTGAAACTGATCAACTCACTTACTGACCCAACAGAATATAAGGTATTTCTTTAAATTATCCACCCCGATTCCATTATTAATGGTAGAGGAAACAGACCGTATAGGTATGTAAAAGGTATAATTAAAGAAGTAACTATATAAATTGGAATTTCAAATGAACTTCAGGAGATACCGGAAAAAATCTGTGCTAGACTCTAGTAAGAGACTAAACATTTCAGAAAATTGGCTCCTTAGCTTTGAAATTTACAGTTTAATCTCATTAAGTGAAATGTTCACTATGAGTAGTCCTCATCAAAAAGAGGAGTGAAACAGCTTTTAGTTAGCGATTAGCTTACGTAAAGTTATTTCAATAATTGCCTAACTAACATTAATATTCTCATAAGGGAAGAATTAAGAAGGGCAAAAATAAGTGGTACAATAGAGGCGCGCGACTCAATTGTATTTTCTTTAAAACTAACCGAGTAACTAAATTCTAGATAATGCTCGAAGCCTACTAAAAGGTAGATTAATCAGAAATCAGTCGCAAGACGAAACAGATTTCTACATCTCAGTTCTGACTAGGATTATATGCCAGCATTAAATATGTGAAAGCAGATCCAGACTAACAGAGATTAGCTTAAATAACTGATACGAATCAGTAAAAGCAACAATTAAATAAACAACTCTTAAAAGAGATGCTGTTTATAGATAGGACGAACCCTTTGACGTAAAGACAGAGGAAACGCCTAAAACGTATACAGTGAACCCATGCTAGAAACATGGAATATAGCTGTGTAAAAACCAAGCAAATGGGAGCATATAGCTGAAGAATTGCTTGATATGTACTAGACTAGGAATTTCAATCAGGAATCCAGCTAGTAAATTATATAACAGTTCAAAGATAGACCTTCGTCAATCTAAATAAATCCAGAGTTTCCACGTATTAAACGGACGAAAACAAAACTGGAGAGAAACATTAAGAGTACCTTACCTGTTATCTTGAGGACACAACTCAGGAGACGCCAGTATTAGAGGGATATACAGATGTAATAGTAATTTTACAAAAACTAGTAACCCACATCCATAACTGGAAAGTGAACCAGCAACTTGATTGTCTGGAAGACTATCACAGGAATCACAAAAAGGGGCTTTTAACTTCTCACTGAACTGATTATATATGGTAGGAGACAATACGTCTGAACCTACATAACAATGTATGTTGCTAAGTTGAAAATAGTCTAAAAACCTGGAGGGAGGCAGACGACGATCAATGTACGCCAAGCGACGCAAAATTGCTCGTAATTCAACACCAAAGCAACAAATACAGAGTGAAACTCAAACACATCAGTTAGAATTACTAATAAGGATTCTAGCGTAAAATAGATCTCGATTAGAAGGAATAGCAGAGAAAGTAAGCTAAGAATTACTTCATTTCTGATAGATTCATGTTCCCCGGAAAATTCGGTTCAGAGCGGAAATCTAGAAAAGTTGGACCTTGTTTACATGTTAGGCGAAATTCTCCGGGTAAACCCGCAAGAGAAAGGGACACCACTCTAATCAGTAGTTATCAAAACTGATCGGAAAATCCCATAACTCGACTTATAACCCAAACACATGATGTGTTGGATGAAAATGTATTTCAACAGGAACCATATTTAGCTTCCTTTAAATATCAGATCTATAGTTAAAACAAACGTCTAACCTTTAGGGAGACGGGCGAGTTTAATATGCTATCAGTAGACGCAGAATTAACCGTCGGTTTTAACATAATCTCAAGATTGATAATCTAATGAGAGAGAAATCAAGCTTATTGATGATATCTCAATTGCTTCAAAAAGTCGGTTTGATGCAGACAAACCAGTACTGGAAAGTAACAAATTATCAGATAACCACTCATATTTCAAACAATAGCTGACAACAGTGGAGAGGGTGCTACACTCTTTCACTAAAAGAGAAATAATCCTTTAAGGTTATGCCAGTTGTCGTGACTAAAAGAAAATAGACGTGGCTCTGATTATATAACATAGGGAAGTAATGCAAGAAATTAATAAGGAATGGATACTAGGTGAGTCAATGTAAAGACGGAAATTGTAGAGTACTATATGACCATTTATTTTCTGAAAGAAATAAATGGCTTAAATTGGGGAGGCGTGTGGTATAATAAAAACGTCCCTACCCTTTCCTATTTATGGACTCCCTTAAAAATAAACAAACCCTTACAATTACTGTTTAAGTAACTTACTTAATGTAGGAGAAAATAAAACAGCGATAGACTGACCGTGGCACAGCTAAATTTAGTTTGGCTTGTTTTCTCTCCCTTATCTGGCCAATCCTGGCGAGGGGGAAAACAAAGACTGAAGCGGCCATTTCTAGTCAAGAGAACTGACAAGAAAGTCGACCTTTCCCTTCGGGGAGAAGGTAGTTTGTTTTAAAACCATGATTCTCTTCAAGCTATTGGTATGTTATCTACATTATTAAGATATATTTATGTATTACATTGACCAGTATGTTTAATTAAGAATTAGTTACAATTCTCTTAAACCAGGCTGGATGATGTTTACTAAGGAAACACAGGTGGGCGCCACGCTGTAATTTTTCCTATGTCTTCAAATCCCTATGTTAATATCTTTTATAGGCATTATGAACTTATATCTAACTAAATAGTGTTTATAACCTATGAATAGTATGTGTACTGTAGTACATAGAGTATCAACTCTCATGTCAGAAACTCTTTTCAATTTAGGAAAGACTCCTGATTCATACTTCAGAGAAGAAAACTCGTTTCTGCCAATTTCATAGTCCTATGAAAAATAACTTCTATGCAATGGAACTATATATCCCTATCAATGCTTAGAAATCTGCAAACAATTTATGTACTGTAGAGATTGGACTTTAAAGAAACATTTTCTCAATGTAGGAGCAGACTCTTGATTTCATACTGCACAAGTAGAGAACTGGTGTCTGCCACCTTCAAATGTCCTATGTAGTGTAAATGCACTGGTAAGGATGTCTCTTAACTTGTTTTATCCATGCGGGGACATACAAATGATTACGCATATTCCTGACTCTTACTTAGTCAGGGGATAAAATAGTTTGCCACATTATAATCTGTAACTTGGAAATATAGTGCTAAATTTTAGTACCATTCTTTTGTTAACAGATTAGTAACCACTCCATATGAGGGCGAACATATAATCATTTCATAAAATAGTGTTAGGGACAGGCCATGGTTGAATATAAATTCATGAACAATTAAACGCGTGATGTAAGTGCATGTTCGGATAGGATTCACTCCGCATCGCCTCACCGTAGTAGAAACAGAAGCGAAGATTGATGTGAATAAATTGCTTGCAATATTCAGAAGACTGGACCATGCGGCATAAGTTATTCTTATAAATACCCTCCGAATAATAGCAGTCATTGGCAAAACATATCACAGCGATTACTATCCTCATGTGCTGTACGCAGTGGGGGAAAACAATGGATGTTTTAGTTCATGAAGATAATTCAAAAACCTAGGCTCCCTGCATCATCATTATGATTATTATGTATGATTATCATGTACTTAATATCAGAGAAATGTACATGTATGTTTTTTTTGGTATGAGAATTTTCTCTGTTCTGATTGTTACTTTTTACTGTGGGAAGATACATTTTAATGTTGCACCTTGGGATTAGAGGATGTTGATGTAAGAATCCATGTGTTTGTCAGTACTTTAAGAAGCCAAGGTTGAATAGTCTTGACCTAATGATGATTATAGTGCCGAAAGGAAGACGCGGCATTAGAAACCACAGGGATTCTGTATAGGCTATTCTCTTCAAGTAATGAGAGAGACAATATCAACATGTTGGATGGACAGAATGACTTCACCCATCTAATAGTCCCAGTAACAACAGAACAAAATATAAGTGAGAAAATATCTTACTCACTATGAAGAGTCAGAATGGCTCAACTCAGCAATGAGGGACAGTGGAACATGGACACCCACTCCTTTCCCCTTCTCCCCTTGTTGTTTTGTATTTGTGTTTGTAATTGTGTTGTAAACCTTTTATCATAACACAGTAGGTTAATGCTAGTGTTGTATTCTTTGTCATCCCTTTTCTATAGAAGAGAAGCAGGTGGTGGTTGAATTTGGTGGGACTATATCACTAACACTGGATCCTGGGTAAACAGCCATAAAGTGAATGTCCAAACCATAGTCTGGATCTAGCAATACCTCAATGTTTACTGCGGCACTCAATAGCTCCATAGCGAGCAACAGATAAATTAGAAGACAACTGACTGGGTGAGTGATTAAGTCCTATTTTAGTAGGAATATCCAGGATGGACTTCAAGATCTAATAATCTACAAAGATGAAGATCATCAGAGTACTGACAACAGTGTATCGTTTGCGTTACTTCTGAGAAGTATCACCAATGGCCTCATCATTCAACCAAGTCAGTGAAACTGGGACAATCCTTCTTCAAGTTACTAAAACTAACAACAGTGAGTAACCTTCAACTGTTGGTTGGATTACCAAGTTAATATCCACAATGGATAAGTCTTCGAAAGAACATCTCACAGCTGCAAAAGTCAAACATAAGGTTCCAGCCATGCAACACCAAGTTCTAGCTATGAACACCAACTCAAACAAATGGGAAGAGACACTGAAACAACATTATAGCCAATACAAACAAATGTACCAACTTCAGAACATCTGAACCATAACTACACCAGATTACCTCAAGGTCCCAAACCTGAACACCATCAAAAGAACCATATGAAAGCAGCTAGATGAGTAAATGCCTTTACGCCTGCAACCAAAGGAATCACCTGATGGCTTGCAAACCTGGATATGTGGTGGAGTAATATTCTTCAGTTACATGCCTGCAGCAGAATCTTCAGATGAAACCAAATGAATGATTCACCACTGTATGTTCTACACAGAAATGGAATGAATGAGAACTCTATGCTGGTCCCATGTCAGCCTAACTGCCCATCATCAAGTGTGGGATGGCCTATCAACATGAACCGGGTGTGTGACAAAGCCTTTTGAACTAAATTGGGAAACGGTTAACATAAACCGAGCTGTTGGACAGTCGTCATCTTTTCATCGATAAGATGATATAGGGAAGAACCTTCTGCAGAGCTTAAGTTGCATCTCCTGAAAGTATGACAGACCTAGGCATCAATTTCAATTGGAACACAACCCAAATGGCAACCGAGTATTCTTAAATTCAGTCTCATGGAGAGAATATGTGCTTATGTATAATTCTATTCTTGGATTATGGATTAGAAACATTCGCCAGCCAACTTCGGTGGACATACTGTGAGTAGAAAATGACTGTGAGTATAATTCTGCACGGATAATTATGGACATTAACTGCTTTGCACTGGAGAAGAATGCCCATCCGCAACGCCTAAATGAACACTATAATTAATTAATTTAATTATTAGTATCAACTGTTTTCATGAGTGTGGTTTTCTTCAATGACAGGAAAAGGGTAAAGATTGTTTTACATGGTAATGGTGTACACCTAAAGGGTTATGTTATGACATATATGTATAATATTTTGACACCCACTCATTATTTTTAAATATGAGAATTGTACATGGTGTCAGAAATAAATGTATGTATGTTGGGTTTCTGCACCTGGACCAATGTGATTTTATCTAGGTACAATGAGTCAAGTTAGCAGAACCAATTTGTGGTTGTTGTGTTGTTTGTAATAACCTTGTTTTTTTCTGGGGTCACTGGGTACTATGTTGTAATACTGCATATCATTCCCATGCCTGTCTGAAAATGCATAGTGTTTATTACACCTATATATATTTATGTAATTGCAGATCTTGAGTTAATACCTGAACTGTTTGTCCAAAAGTGATGTGTACATCAAGTAAATGTGGTGTCCAATAAGTGGTTGTTTATATATTGTGAGCAATCAATATCCTTCTAGCATCTATAGTTAATTTAAAGGGTGATGAAGTGGGAAGGGAAACCTACACACAGATGCCATTGTTTCAAGGATGGAACTCTTTCCTCCTGGGATTTGTGGTAAATATCCCTGATCACCCTGCATTCTTACCAGTGACAGAGAATCAATAATACCCCCTAGACATTTTAACGAATTATTCTCAGGAATTAAAATCTGAAAGATGCTCATGTTGACAGCGGTGTCCCGTAAACGATAAGCAAAACAAACAAAATAAAACACAACCACAACATTAGTAAACAGCAAGTCGCCAAGAACAGCTCATGTTGGGTACGTCGGCCAAGAACAACTCATGTTGGGTAAGTCTGCCAAGAACAGCTCATGTTGGATACGTCGGCCAAGAACAACTCATGTTGGGTACGTCGGCCAAGAACAACTCATGTTGGGTACGTCGGCCAAGAACAGCTCATGTTGGATACGTCGGCCAAGAACAACTAATGTTGGGTAAGCACAAGTAAAGAACACGGTTTAAACAAACACACAAACAAACAAATACAGAAGCAAACAGTAAATGACACAAGGCGTGGTAATTACACAGCTTAAACACACACACAGCTTACATATACTATACACAGCCGACATAACATATAAACAGCCAACATATCATATACACAGCTAATATATGCACAACCAACATAATAAATACACAGCCATCATAACACACACACACACACGCACACACTCATATATATATATATATATATATATATATATATATATATATATATATATATATATATATATGTATATATATATATATATATATATATATATATATGTATATATATATATATATATATATATATATATATATATATCAAAACATCAGATGTACGCAGCTAACATACAATATGCATAGAACAGATGGCATAACAACTACACAGATAACACAACATATGCACAGTTAGCATATTATATACCCATATAGCTAAAATACAATATATACAGGTAACATGGAATACACACAGCAAAAGTAACATACAAATAGCTAACTTAACATATATACAGCTAACATAACACATAAACAGCTGACATAACAAATAAACAGCTAACATAACAAATAAACAACTAACATAACAAATAAACAGCTAACATAACAAATAAACAGCTAACATAACAAATAAACAGCTAACATAACAAACGTGGCCAAGCCATCACATACACACAGCTAACATAATATACACACACACAAAAATAATATATACACAACCAAGATAACACATAAACAGTTAACATAATATATACACAGCTAACATAACATATACACAGGTAACATAACATACACACAGCTAACATAATACACACAGCTAACATACAATACACACAGGTAACATAATATACACACAGCTAACATACAATACACACAGGTACCATAATATACACACAGCTAACATACAATACACACAGCTAACATAATATACACACAGCTAACATAACATACACACAGCTAACATAATATATACACAGGTAACATAACATACACACAGCTAACATAATACACACAGCTAACATACAATACACACAGGTAACATAACATGCACACAGCTAACATACAATACACACAGGTACCATAACATACACACAGCTAACATACAATACACACAGCTAACATAATATACACACAGCTAACATAACATACACACAGCCAACATAATATATACACAACTAGCATAATATACAATCAGGTAAATAATATATACACAGCTAACATTGTGTGTGTATATATATATATATATATATATATATATATATATATATATATATATATATATATATATATATATATATATATATATATCTTTCTTCCCGAAAGAATAACATAGAAACAGCTGTTATGACATACAGACAGCTAAAATAACATATACACAAACATAATATATCATAGACACAGTCAACATAACACACACACACACACACACACACACACACACACACACACACACACACACACACACACTTAATATGTCTGTCTACGTCTATTTTCTCTAATTATTTTACGATTTTCATTTGTTTCTTGTAGGACTTGTTGGTTGGTTTTTCTGTCTGTCCATGGTATTCTTTGCATATCTAATGTTATTGATGTTTCTTTCTCCAATGATGATTCCTTTCGTATTTTGTACGTTTCTGAAAATATGTTCACAATACATGGAAAACAGATCTGGAGACATTACACATGCTGTGTCCTTGCCTTTACAAACCCACATTGTTTTTCTCCTATTTCGGGTTGTATTTTCTTCCTAACTCTTTGCATGCCAATTCTCAGCAAAATCTTCGTGATATGACTCATTATGCTAATTGTTCTATGTTGATTACATTCCAAGGCTCCTGATTTCTTTGGGATTGCAATAAATACATAATTACATAATTCAATAAGAATATCTCCAGTATCATACATTGTGTTCAGCAGTCTGGTGACTTGATCTATTCCACATTCTTCTAAAGCAGTGGTTCTCAACCGGTGGAGAATCCCCCCCACCCCCAGAGGGGAATTATGGGGTTTCCAGGGGGAGGGGAGGGGAATTAAGAATATTTCAAGATCGCACTAATACAAGAACCAGTTACTTGATATTGTTTTTCCCTCTAAATTTTACGGTTTTGTACTTCTTGCCCTAATGAAATTCGTTTTATAACGTAAGTAGACCCGCAAGTCAGTTTTATTAGATGTCTAGACTTGTTCTAGTATGTGTTATTAAATTTAGCTTCAATTTTTATGTATACTGTGTAAGGGTGGGGGGGGGGGGATTTATAGGGAGGAAATTCGAAAAAAAGGGGGGGGGGTGATGACGTTCTGAACATATGGTAAAGGGAGGCATGGGCCAAAAAAGGTTGAGAACCACTATTCTAAAGCATTAATCATTTCTGTTGTGATGTTGTCAGAACCGGGGCTTTTTGTAAGTTTTCAAATCGTTAAGAACATTTTGAACCTCCATCTTCAAAATTGATGGTCCTCCATTATTATTTCGAATATCATACTGTTCTTCTCTGTTATCATCATAAAGGCTTTTCACATAATCTGACCATACATGTAAAATCTGATCTTTTTCTATTAAGATTTTTCCATCCTCTGTTTTCTTTCTTTAATGTTGGAATAGTTGTTTCTGCAGTCAAACTGATTTAATTCTTCAACAATTCCTATTGATCACCCACATCTTTAAATAGTATCTCTAGATTAGACAGTATTTATCAAATCTCTTCTTTACTTCGATGTTAAAATTTTCTTTATTATCTTGTCAGTTTTCAATGTACACATATCATAGTAGTTAGTGTTTCTTGGTGAATACTTGTCTTTCTGTAACTTTACCTTCAATGTTCCTATAATCAATATGTGATCACTGTGACAGTCAGCATTGGGAACTGATTTTGCGATTGTTAACGCATTTAGAAACATTCTGCCAATCAGGATGTAATCAATCTGGTTTCTAAATCTCCTTTCAAGACTCCTCTATGTCCATAATCTCCTGGGACAGTGGTTCTCAACCGGTGGAGAATTCCACCCCCCCCCCCTCCCATACCCAAGGGGTAATTTTAGGGTTTCCAGGGGCGATTAAGATTATTTCAAGATAGCGTTAATACAAGAACAGATTACTTGATATTGTTTTTCCCTCCATCCTTTACGCTTCTGTACTTTTCGCCCTTCTGAAATTCATTTTATAAAGAAAGTAGACCCGTAAATCGCGTTTAATTATTCTAGTATGTGTTATTAAATTTAGCTTCCATTTTACGTATACTGTGTAGGGGCGGGGAGGGGGGAATTTATAGGGAAGAAAAACGAAAGGGGGGAATGACGTTCTGAACATATGGTGAAGGGGTGCATGGACTAAAAAGGTTGAGAACGACTGTTAAACCATGTGTTTGTGTTTCCTACTATCATTTCATGCTCTTTTGTCCATTCTACAAGTCTGTATCCTCTTTCGTTTCGTTCTCCCGAACCATGGTTTTCTACTGTGTATCTATCGCCTTGATTTCCTACTTTTGCATTGAAGTCACCCATTATGATATTTATTTCTGAATGTTTAAATGTTTTCAAAGCAGACTCCATTTCATTATAAGATTCCTCTATACTATCTTCACTGCATTCTCCTTTTGGGGCATATATTTGACTGACGTTTGAGTTAAAAGATTTGCTGATTCATTTTATCAATAGAACCCTAATAACACAGCCCAATATGCTTGAACAGATTTTGATGTTTCTCGATCCAAAATAATTGCTACATCCCTTTTCCGTCCTTCTCCCCAGAATAAATAACCTTTCAATCTTCCCCTATCATAATCCCTGCCCCCTTTCATCTCGTCTCGCACATTCCTATTATATTAATCGTCTCTCTTTCCATTTCTTGTCTGATGTTATCTAATTTTCCGCCGTCGCTTAACGTTCAAACATTCCATGTTGCTAATTTCAGTGTCCTTGTCCTTTTCTTGTGATGATCTGTAATTAGGCGAATCATGATAAACAAGGCAACTTGGAAGAAGGTAGTTTGCCGTTGCTTTCCTTCTTGGCAGTGTCCATACGGGCCAGGTAACTGTAGCAATTGACTCGTTAAAGAGGTCGTCTACCTACCGTATCGAAACTTGAGACCATAACCAACAACTATCCGTCGGCTGTCCTAAAAATGTCATCCACCGCCTGATTTCCGTGGTTTCTTGTGAACATCTTTCGAACACGAATACGAAATAACAACACATCCTCCCCAGAAATACACAAACATTGCGTCCTCTGAAGAAAGAAGAGTTACGTCGTCTTCATTTTACCGGAGGTCACATAACATACACAGCTAACATAACACTCACAAACCTAACATAACATACACACAGCTAAAATAACATACACACAGCTAACATAACATACTCACAGCTAACATAACATACACACAGCTAACATAACATACACACAGCTAACATAACATACACACAGCTAACATAACATACACACAGCTAAAATAACATACACACAGCTAACATAACATACACACAGCTAAAATAACATACACACAGCTAACATAACATACACACAGCTAACATAACATACACACAGCTAACGTGCCATACACACAGCTAACATAAAATACACACAACTAACATTACATACACACAGCTAACATAGCATTCATACAGCTAACATAACATACACACAGCTAACATAACATATACACTGCAAATATACTCACAAAGCTAACATAACATACACACAGCTAATGTAACCTACATACAGCTAACATAAAAAAACACACATACACATTTAACTTAACATACACACACTTAACATATCAAAGACACAGCTAACATAACATACACACAGCTAACATAACATACACACAGCTAATATACACACAATTAAAATAACATACACACACTTAATATATCTTAGACACAACTAACATAACATACATACAGCTAACATAGCATACACACACTTAATATACCATAGACACAGCTAACATAACATACACGCAGCTAACATAACATACACACAGCTAACATAATATACACACAGCTAACATAACATACACACACTTAATATACTATAGACACAGCTAACATAATATAAACACAGCTAACATAACATACACACACTTAATATACCATAGACACAGCTAACATAATATACACACACTTAATATATCTTAGACACAACCAACATAACATACATACAGCTAACATAACATACACACACTTAATATACCATAGACACAGCTAACATAATATACACACACTTAATATACCATAGACACAGCTAACATAACATACACACAGCTAACATAACATACACACAGCTAACATAATATACACACAGCTAACATAACATACACACACTTAATATACTATAGACACAGCTAACATAATATAAACACAGCTAACATAACATACACACAGCTAACATAACATACACACACTTAATGTACCATAGACACAGCTAACATAACATACACACAGCTAACATAACATACACACAGCTAACATAATATACACACAGCTAACATAACATACACACACTTAATATACCTTAGACACAGCTAACATAACATACACACAGCTAACATAACATACACACACTTAATATACCATAGACACAGCTAACATAATATACACACAGCTAACATAACATACACACAGCTAACATAACATACACACAGCTAACATAATATATACACACTTAATATACCATAGACACAGCTAACATAATATACACACAGCTAACATAACATACACAAAGCTAACATAATATACACACACTTAATATACCATAGACACAGCTAACATAACATACACACAGCTAACATAATATACACACAGCTAACATAACATACACACACTTAATATACCATAGACACAGCTAACATAACATACACACAGCTAACATAACATACACACAGCTAACATAACATACACACAGCTAACATAACATACACACAGCTAACATAATATAAACACAGCTAACATAACATACACACAGCTAACATAATATACACACAGCTAACATAATATATACACACTTAATATACTATAGACACAGCTAACATAATATACACACAGCTAACATAATATATACACACTTAATATACCATAGACACAGCTAACATAATATACACACAGCTAACATAACATACACACAGCCAACATAATATATACACACTTAATATACTATAGACACAGCTAACATAATATAAACACAGCTAACATAACATACACACAGCCAACATAATATATACACACTTAATATACCATAGACACAGCTAACATAATATACACACAGCTAACATAACATACACACAGCCAACATAATATACACACAGCTAACATAATATACACACAGCCAACATAATATACACACAGCTAACATAACATACACACAGCTAACATAATATACACACACTTAATATACTATAGACACAGCTAACATAATATAAACACAGCTAACATAACATACACACAGCTAACATAACATACACACACTTAATATACTATAGACTCAGCTAACATAATATAAACACACTTAATATACTATAGACACAGCTAACATAACATACACACACTTAATATACTATAGACTCAGCTAACATAATATAAACACAGCTAACATAACATACACACAGCTAACATAACATACACACACTTAATATACTATAGACACAGCTAACATAACATACACACACTTAATATACTATAGACACAGCTAACATAACATACACACACTTAATATACTATAGACTCAGCTAACATAATATACACACACTTAATATACCATAGACACAGCTAACATAACATACACACAGCTAACATAACATACACACAGCTAACATAATATACACACAGCTAACATAACATACACACACTTAATATACTATAGACACAGCTAACATAATATAAACACAGCTAACATAACATACACACAGCTAACATAACATACACACACTTAATATACCATAGACACAGCTAACATAATATACACACACTTAATATACTATAGACACAGCTAACATAACATACACACAGCTAACATAACATACACACAGCTAACATAACATACACACACTTAATATACCATAGACACAGCTAACATAACATACACACAGCTAACATAACATACACACAGCTAACATAACATACACACAGCTAACATAACATACACACAGCTAACATAACATACACACAGCTAACATAACATACACACACTTAATATACCTTAGACACAGCTAACATAACATACACACAGCTAACATAACATACACACACTTAATATACCTTAGACACAGCTAACATAACATACACACAGCTAACATAACATACACACACTTAATATACCTTAGACACAGCTAACATAACATACACACAGCTAACATAACATACACACACTTAATATACCTTAGACACAGCTAACATAATATACACACACTTAATATACTATAGACACAGCTAACATAACATACACACAGCTAACATAACATACACACAGCTAACATAACATACACACAGCTAACATAACATACACACACTTAATATACTATAGACACAGCTAACATAATACACACACACTTAATATACTATAGACTCAGCTAACATAATATACACACACTTAATATTCCATAGACACAGTTAACATAATATACACACACTTAATATACTATAGACACAGCTAACATAATATACACACACTTAATATACCATAAACACAGCTAACATAATATACACGACCTCCGGTATCACACGGCCTAGATGGTATCAGTAATAGAATTCTTCGTTGTGCTGCACCAGTCATTAGTGAGTCCTTAACATTCATATATAACCAGTGCCTGGCCAAAAACTACTTTCCATCTGGATTTAAAATTGCTAAAGTGTTTCCGCTAATTAAAAATGGCTCAATCGATAATAGTGTTTTGAGTAATTATAGACCTATTTCCTTACTATCGTCGCTATCAAAACCACTAGAAAAACACATTCATAAAATAACGTTACACCATTTAATTAACAACGATCTAATAATTAACAGTCAATCTGGGGTTCGACCTAAATATTCTTGCCATAGTGCTCTAACAAAAATGACCGATAACTGGCACTTAAACATCAACAACGGTAGAATTTGTGGAGCGGTGTTTGTAGACTTTAAAAAAGCTTTTGATATGGTAGATCACGATATTCTAATTAGAAAACTAAAACAAATGAAGTTAAGTACCAACATGGTGAACATAATTACGTCATTTCTATCCGAAAGACAACAAGTCGTGTCCTTCAACAACTGTCTATCAAGACCCACACAGCTTAATATTGGTGTGCCTCAGGGCTCAATACTAGGTCCGCTGCTTTTTGCAGTTTATATTAATGATCTTCCTTTATATATCAATACAACTTGTGATCTATTTGCACACGACTGTACTATATATACTAGTCAAGACAACCGTAGTGAATTGAAAACCGCATGCAAATTAACATCGACAAAACCAAATCCATGCTAATAACGACCAGACAAAAACTACAGACACTAGCCATAACTGGATCACCGCTCGAACTCCGCATGGGCACGTTACCTATAGTTAATGTGAATGAACATAAAACACTAGGTCTTTTGATTGACAGCCATTTGAGCTGGAGCTCTCATGTTCAAGTTCTTACCAAGAAAATAGCACAAAAAGTTTACCAACTTGCTAAAATTCAGCACTTCCTGGACGAAAGCACACAAAAAATATTCTATACATGCTATATCCAATTACATCTCGATTACTGTTCCACAGTTTGGGATGGTTGCCCTAAATCTAATTTAAAACGACTATGTTCTCTACAAAACCGTGCTATTCGTCTGGTTTCTGACATAAAGCACGTTGAAAGTAATAATTTGTACAGTCATCTAAGACTTCTACCACTTCAAAGGCGCTTCCTTTTCAACAAAGCCAAATTAGTGAACACAATTATATCTCAAAATACCCCAGAGTATCTTCTGCCGCTGATTCAATCTAATGCAATGAACAGCAAGCGCCTAAATTTGTTACATGTCTCAAAGCCTAGATTGGACCTATACAAAACATGTTTCGCCTATTCTGCTGCTCACTTATGGAATGATCTGCCTCCAGATCTGAAAACTCCAATGAGTCCCTACACATTTAACCGAAAACTCTTTCAATACTTAATCCATACCGACTATATTCCACCATAATTCATTTACTGGTATAATTGTTCATTATAATTGTTTAACTATAATTGTTCACTATATATGTGTGTGCGTGTGGGAGCGAGAGAGAGAGAGAGAGAGAGAGAGAGAGAGAGAGAGAGAGAGAGAGAGAGAGAGAGAGAGAGAGAGTGGGTGTCAGAGAGAGTGTGAGAGTGAATGTGTGTGTGTGCGTGCGTGTGTGTGGAGAGAGTGATTGAGCGAGAAATGGTAGGGGAATGTGTCAGTGCATGCATTCGTACGTGTATGTGTGAGAGTGAGTGAGGGAGTGTGTGCGTGCGTGCGTGCATGCGTTCATGCGTATGTGTATGTGTGAGAGAGTGTGATTGAGAGAGTGAGTGTGTGTGTGAAGGATTGTGTGTGAGAGTGAGACAGTGCGAGAGTTGATGTGTTAGTGTGTGTGTGTGTGTGTGTGTGTGAGCGCGCGCATGCGTGTGAGTGTGTGTGTATGAAAGAATACAGAGAGAGAGAGAGAGAGAGAGAGAGAGAGAGAGAGAGAGAGAGAGAGAGAGCTGAACAGATGCACGTCATGTAACACGCATGTTATGTAACACGCGAATCCGTATGTTTGTGTATTCTCATCTGTCATATTATCAGTTAAATACCATTTGATTTTAGCATGTATAATATAAACTTATGTACATTACTGTAGTTTGAGTGAGAGAGTCAGTGAGTGTGAATGAGAGACAGAATGAGTGAGCATGAGAGTGAATGTGTGTGTGTATGTGTGTGTGTGTGTGTGTGCCTTCTCTGTGTGTATCTCTGTGTGTGGGAGCATCACTATGTTTACGTCACATACTTTTTATGTACACATTTTTCTCCATGTTTAACATTTTTATGAGACTGCTCATGACAAGTGTCAGTGTATGTGTGTGAGTAAAGTGTGGGAGTTTGTTCATACTAGTTTTCAATGCTAACGTGAGACATTTTGTATGTGTCTAGATGTGAGGAAGTGTGAGTGTGTGTGGAGGATGTGTGTGAGTGTGGGGATATGTGTGGGTGGGGGATGTGTGGGTGGGGGTATGCGTTTGATGGGTTGGGGTGTGTGGGTTTTTGTGGGTAGTGATATTTGTGGGTGTTGGTGGGATGTGTGGATGGATGTGTGGGGGTGAAAGTAGGGGTGTGGGAATGTGTGTGGGGGATGTGTGTATGGGTGGAGGATATGTGTATGGGATGGGTGTGGGGTGTGTGTGTTTATGTGGGTGGAGATGTGTGGGTGGTTTGAGGAAGTATGTGTGGGTGGCGGGGTTGTGTGGGTAGTAGATTGTGTTGGGTGGATTGGGGATGCAAGGGCGGGTGGGGAGAAGTGTATGGTGTGTGGGTTTGAGATATGTGTGCGGTTTGTTGGTGGGGAATGTGTGCATGGTGTGTGGGTGGGGGGTGTGGTGGTATGGGTGAGGATATGTGTGTGGGTGGAGAATAGTGTGTGGTGTGGGGGATGTGTGTTATGGGTACGGGGAATGTATGTATGGGTGGGGTATATGTGTGGGTGAGTAGGGGATGTGTGGTGGTTGGGGAAAGTATGTGGGCATGTGTTGGTGGGAGATGTGTGCGTGGATGAGGAATGTGTGGGTGGGGGTGTGTTAGTGGCTTAGGAATGTGAAGGTTGGTGAGGGATGTGCATGTGTCGGGGTGGGATGCGTGAGTGGGTGGAGGATAAGTGTGGGTAGGGTATTGTGATCGAGAGATGTTTGGTTGGGAGCGGGTGGGTGGGGGTGTGTGGGTGCGTAGTGGAGGATGTGTGCGTGAGTGAGTGTGTGTTGGTGGACGGGTAGGGAATGCGTGTGTGGGTGGGGAGAGATGTGTGGTGTGTTGGTTAGGGATATTGTGTGGGTGAGGTATGTGTGTGTGGATGGGGGATTTTTGTGGTGTGTGGGTGGGTGTATGTGGGGTGGATGGGTAAGGGTATCTGTGTGGGTGTGGGTGGGAATATTGTGTGGTATGTGGGTAGGGGATATGTGTGTGGTGTGTAGGTGGGGACGTGTGGTGGTATGTGGGTGTGGGATGTGTTGGTGAGGGATATGTGTGTGTGCGGTGCGTGGGTTGGGAATATTGCGTGGTAGGGGATGTATGTGATGTGCGGGTGGGGGATTGTGTAGTGGGGGATTGGGTTAAGGCATGTATGGGTGGGTGGAGGATGTATGTGTGGGTGGTGGGGTGTGTGTGTGAGTGGATTGGGGATGTATAGGTCGTTAGGGAGATGTGTGTGTGTGGGGAGGGGGGATTGTGTGCGTCGGTGGGAAATATGTGGTCAATGGAGATGTGGCTGGAGGATGGGTGGTTTGAGGTGTGGATGGGGAGGGGATGTGTGAGTTAGGATGTTTATGTGGGTGGGCGTGGGATATGTGGGTTGGTGGGGGAATGTTTGTGGGTGGAGAGTGTGTTTTGGTTGGGAGAACAGGTGAGGGGAGTGTGGGTGGGGGATGTGCAGGAAGGGGATGGGTCGGTTGGTGGGGTATGTATGTGTCTCTTGGTGTGCGTGTGAGTGGGTAGGTGGGTGTGTGGGTGGGGTGATGTATGGGTACGTGGGAGATGGGCCTCATAACATGGTAATTTGCCTTGTTTATGTTTACAACATTCATTTCACAATGTTTATTTTTCTTCCTATGTAAATGTATAATGCTCGTGATGAATGAAAGACGAGTGATTGGAAGGGCCGAATGTAAGACGGGCCTGCGCGCCCAATTTGTGACCCTATTAAAGTTGATTTGATTTGATTTGATTTGATTTTACACACACTTAATATACTATAGACACAGCTAACATAATATACATACACTTAATATACTATAGACACAGCTAACATAACATACACACAGCTAACATAACATACACACACTTGATATACCTTAGACATAGCTAACATAACATACATACACTTAATATACTATAGACACAGCTAACATAACATACACACAGCTAACATAACATACACACACTTAATATACTATAGACACAGCTAACATAACATACACACAGCTAACATAACATACACACACTTGATATACCTTAGACATAGCTAACATAACATACATACACTTAATATACTATAGACACAGCTAACATAACATACACACAGCTAACATAACATACACACAGCTAACATAACATACATACACTTAATATACTATAGACACAGCTAACATAACATACATACACTTAATATACTATAGACACAGCTAACATAACATACACACAGCTAACATAACATACACACACTTAATATACATTGACACAGCTAACATAACATACACACAGCTAACATAACATACACACACTTAATATACATTGACACAGCTAACATAACATACACACAGCTAACATAACATACACACACTTAATATACATTGACACAGCTAACATAACATACATACAGCTAACATAATATACACACACTTAATATACCTTAGACATAGCTAACATAACATACATACAGCTAACATAACATACACACACTTAATATACCATAGACACAGCTAACATAACATACACACACTTAATATACCTTGACACAGCTAACATAACATACACACAGCTAACATAACATACACACAGCTAACATAACATACAGACACTTAATATACCTTGACACAGCTAACATAACATACACACAGCTAACATAACATACACACAGCTAACATAACATACAGACACTTAATATACCTTGACACAGCTAACATAACATACACACAGCTAACATAACATACACACAGCTAACATAACATACACACACTTAATATACTATAGACACAGCTAACATAACATACACACACTTAATATACTATAGACACAGCTAACATAACATACACACACTTAATATACCTTGACACAGCTAACATAACATACACACAGCTAACATAACACACACACAGCTAACATAACATGCACACACTTAATATACCATAGACACAGCTAACATAACATACACACACTTAATATACTATAGACACAGCTAACATAACATACACACACTTAATATACCTTGACACAGCTAACATAACATACACACAGCTAACATAACACACACACAGCTAACATAACATACACACAGCTAACATAACATACACACAGCTAACATAACACACACACAGCTAACATAACATACATACAGCTAACATAACACACACACAGCTAACATAACATACACACAGCTAACATAACACACACACAGCTAACATAACATACACACAGCTAACATAACATACACACAGCTAACATAACATACACACACTTAATATACCTTGACACAGCTAACATAACATACACACACTTAATATACTATAGACACAGCTAACATAACATACACACACTTAATATACCTTGACACAGCTAACATAACATACACACAGCTAACATAACACACACACAGCTAACATAACATACATACAGCTAACATAACACACACACAGCTAACATAACATACACACAGCTAACATAACACACACACAGCTAACATAACATACATACAGCTAACATAACACACACACAGCTAACATAACATACACACAGCTAACATAACATACACACAGCTAACATAACACACACACAGCTAACATAACATACACACAGCTAACATAACATACACACAGCTAACATAACACACACACAGCTAACATAACATACATACAGCTAACATAACACACACACAGCTAACATAACATACATACACTTAATATACTATAGACACAGCTAACATAACATACATACACTTAATATACTATAGACACAGCTAACATAACATACACACAGCTAACATAACATACACACACTTGATATACCTTAGACATAGCTAACATAACATACATACACTTAATATACTATAGACACAGCTAACATAACATACATACACTTAATATACTATAGACACAGCTAACATAACATACACACACTTAATATACATTGACACAGCTAACATAACATACATACAGCTAACATAACATACACACACTTAATATACCTTAGACATAGCTAACATAACATACATACAGCTAACATAACATACACACACTTAATATACCATAGACACAGCTAACATAACATACACACACTTAATATACCATAGACACAGCTAACATAACATACACACAGCTAACATAACATACACACACTTAATATACATTGACACAGCTAACATAACATACATACAGCTAACATAACATACACACACTTAATATACCTTAGACATAGCTAACATAACATACATACAGCTAACATAACATACACACACTTAATATACCATAGACACAGCTAACATAACATACACACACTTAATATACCATAGACACAGCTAACATAACATACACACAGCTAACATAACATACACACAGCTAACATAACATACACACACTTAATATACCATAGACACAGCTAACATAACATACACACAGCTAACATAACATACAGACACTTAATATACCTTGACACAGCTAACATAACATACACACAGCTAACATAACATACACACAGCTAACATAACATACAGACACTTAATATACCTTGACACAGCTAACATAACATACACACAGCTAACATAACATACACACAGCTAACATAACATACACACACTTAATATACTATAGACACAGCTAACATAACATACACACACTTAATATACTATAGACACAGCTAACATAACATACACACAGCTAACATAACACACACACAGCTAACATAACATACACACACTTAATATACCTTGACACAGCTAACATAACATACACACAGCTAACATAACACACACACAGCTAACATAACATACACACACTTAATATACCATAGACACAGCTAACATAACATACACACACTTAATATACTATAGACACAGCTAACATAACATACACACACTTAATATACCTTGACACAGCTAACATAACATACACACAGCTAACATAACACACACACAGCTAACATAACATACACACAGCTAACATAACATACACACAGCTAACATAACACACACACAGCTAACATAACATACATACAGCTAACATAACACACACACAGCTAACATAACATACACACAGCTAACATAACACACACACAGCTAACATAACATACACACAGCTAACATAACATACACACAGCTAACATAACACTTAATATACCATAGACACAGCTAAAATAACATACACACACTTAATATACTATAGACACAGCTAACATAACATACACACACTTAATATACTATAGACACAGCTAACATAATATACACACACTTAATATACTATAGACACAGCTAACATAACATACACACTTAATATACCATAGACACAGCTAACATAATATACACACTTAATATACCATAGACACAGCTAACATAACATACACACACTTAATATACCATAGACACAGCTAACATAACATACACACACTTAATATACCATAGACACAGCTAACATAACATACACACAGCTAACATAATATACACACACTTAATATACCATAGACACAGCTAACATAACATACACACACTTAATATACCATAGACACAGCTAACATAACATACACACACTTAATATACCATAGACACAGCTAACATAACATACACACAGCTAACATAATATACACACACTTAATATACCATAGACACAGCTAACATAACATACACACACTTAATATACCATAGACACAGCTAACATAACATACACACACTTAATATACCATAGACACAGCTAACATAACATACACACACTTAATATACCATAGACACAGCTAACATAACATACACACACTTAATATACCATAGACACAGCTAAAATAACATACACACACTTAATATACCATAGACACAGCTAACATAACATACACACACCGAACATAACGTACACGCTGTTATAAACATAACTATTGTACTTTCTACATAGAGGTAACTGATGCTGTGTACCAAACTATTATATTTTCTACATACAGCTAACAGCACACGTGTACATACCAGTAAGAGAACATGTGTACCCTGTTTGGGACAAAAACAACAGACGTACCTCTCTCGTCAAGCTTGGAAAGGGTTGAACTGGTGAATGTTGTAATCGTGGTTGTCATCATCATCATCAGCAACCTCACCCGTTGTACGTAGTCTACCTCCACCATAGCCTAGCGTGAACACCCGAGGACAAAGTGTAACCTTTGTGGAAATCACTTCCTTGTTTCACCGTCAAAATTCTGACTCGTGCTGGTTATGTGGTGCTCTAGCCACTCGACTCCTCAACAGAATATTGTGTATTAAAAGAAATCCATGTTATGTGATGAATTAGTGTTTAATTCGCGAATCCTTAACCTGAAATATGAGATATATAGACTTCCGTTGGCTCCTGTGACTAACTGTGTGAATGCATCATAAGTTAACACATGCCTTTACTGTTAAGTACCAGATTCACAGCTACCACACTACCACAAAACTGTCGCGGGGTGCAACCCAGAGCCGACACCATTTGGTAATCATCGGCGAATTTCTGGAGCTAACACCAGGGAGATGCCAGCACTCGATTTCACATTCCAGAATCGGACACACGTGCGTGCTGTAGTCAAGGGAGCGGGGGCAACAAGGAGGCGATTGTGAGGGCTTCGCATGTACAGGGGGCTCACCCTCACAACAGTTGTGTCCACACAGAAGGCAGATACATGCTAGAGTAATGACAGAAACTGACAACCGGATGGGAGGAGGTGGAGGGGTAGGAGGATCTGGGGGATGAGTGGAAAAATGAGCACACTTTGAAACTTGTGTAGTGCATTTGTATTCACTGGGGATCTGTGTTTGTTGACTTGCCAGATTTGCGTGAGCGTCTGTGTAGGGTTGTATATAAACAAATGACTGATTAACCCAGGTTTGACTCCCGCAGCCTTGCTGTCTCTGGCCACATTTGCCATGGCGTTTGCATCAAAATGTCTGTCTCAGCGGGCGGGCCTCGGGGGAAGACATCGGTTCATCATTCAACGCGTGAACTTCTTGTCTCGATCACGTGTAACTGGAAACGTTACGCCAGGTTCCTGCAGATCGGGCACTTTGTTTCATCTGGTGCGGCTGTCACAAGCCCTGGCTTCAAAGGACTGTTATGGGTGTAATGTCTTAGGACATTCAGTGTTCACCTGGGTTGCGTGTGTGTATATTTGTGTCTGTGATTGTTGTGATTGTGTCAGAGTGTGTGTGTGTCAAAGTGTGTCAGTGTGTATTAATGTGTGTTAGTGTCTGTGCGTCTCTGTGCGTGTCCCTGCGTGTGAATGTATGTGTACGTCTGTGTGAGTGTGTGTGTGCTTATGTGTCCATGTGTGACTGTGTGTGAGCGAGTGTGTGTCAGTTTGTGGCAGTGTGTGTGTGTCAATGTTTATGTATATGTGTCTGTGAGTCTCTATGTGTGTATGCCTGTGTGAGTGTGTGTGTGAGAGAGAGAGAGCGAGAGAGAGAGAGAGAGAGAGAGAGAGAGAGAGAGAGAGAGAGAGATTGTAACATGCCCTACCGGTTTCTGTCCAACGAGTTGCATCTCTGCCATACCGTCTAGTGCTGAACAAGTTCTCACATTTGTGAAGATGTACTCATTGTTTGTAGCCTTGTCAGTGTGAACATTGTTTTACACCTGTTTCTGTGATGTATGTGGTAGCTGTTTATGGGAGGTATGTGGTAGCTGTTTATGTGAGGTATATGGTAGCTGTTTATGTGAGGTATATGGTAGCTGTTTATGTGAGGTATGTGGTAGCTCTGTTGATGTCATGTATGCGGTAGTTCTATGTATGAGATGTAGGTGGTAGCTCCGTTTATGTCATGTATGTGGTAGTTCTCTGTATGTGGTAGCTCTGTTTGTGTCATGTATGTCTTAGTTCTGTTATGTATGTGGTAGCTCTGTTAACATTATGTATGGTTCGGTGTTGAGAGGTAGGAGAAGTGCCTGGGGGTTCTTAGCAAAAGCTAATGGTCGACGTTTGGTGCAGGGGAGCCTGGCATATGATACCACAACATCTAGCTTAAGAATGGAGGTGGAGGCGGTCAGTGCAGCTTTCCGCTGGATGGAGAATACGATACACACACACACACATCGTGATTGTAACTGACTCAGAAAGCATGCTGAGAAGGGTGAGGACAGGCAAGCTTCGGGCAGAGTGGCTTGCTTCGCTTCGGAGGTCACGGGTGGCAAGCATCGCCTGGATCTTTTCTCCGGGGCATGCTGGTGTGCTGGGGAATGAACAGGTTGACAGATTGGCTGGCTCGGCAGAACTTGGTGGAATATTGATGCATGACAAGGCAGACGTGGTTGCGGCCTTGTGGGAGCACGTGTACACCTCGGAGGAGCAAATGGATCACCATGGTCTGGCAAGAATGCGACAGCGTGGAGTGACGAGGGGATCTGGCCGACGCTCGACGCTCAGAGGAAAGGCGAGACGGACATATAATCAGATTTCTACTGGTACTATTGGTGTTGGAACTCTTCGCTGGCTGCTGAGGATGGGGACGGAGCGCTTATGGGAATGCACCGAATGCTGTGATATCGGTTCCTAAATCAATCAATCAATCAATCAACGTTGTGTATGTGTAGCTCTGTTTAAGTCATGTATGTGTTAGTTCTGTTTCCTTATGTATGTGGTAGCTCTGTTTACGTTATGTATGTGTAGCTCTGTTCATGTGATGTATGTGGTAATTCTGTTTATGTGATGTATGTGGTAGTTCTGTTTATGAGATGTATGTGGTAATTCTGTTTCTGTGATGTATGTGGCAGTTCTGTTTATGTGATGTATGTGGTAATTCTGTTTCTGTGATGTATGTGGTAATTCTGTTTCTGTGATGTATGTGGCAGTTCTGTTTATGTGATGTATGTGGTAATTCTGTTTATGTGATGTATGTGGTAATTATGTTTATGTTATGTATGTTGTAATTCTGTTTATGTGATGTATGTGGCAGTTCTGTTTATGTCATGTATGTGGTAATTCTGTTTCTGTGATGTATGTGGCAGTTCTATTTATGTGATTATGTGGTAATTCTGTTTATGTTATGTATGTGGCAGTTCTGTTTCTGTGATGTATGTGGTAATTCTGATTATGTGATATGTGTGCTAATACTGTGTGTGTGATGTATGTGGTGATTCTGTTTATGTTATTTATGTGGCAATTCTGTTGTTGTGATGTATGTGGCAGTTCTGTTTCTGTGATGCAAGTGGTAATTCTGTTTATGTGATACATGTGGCGGTTCTGTTTATGTGATGTATGTGGTAATTCTTTTTATGTGATGTGTGTGGTAGTTCTGTTTCTGTAATGTATTTGGTAATTCTGTTTACGTGATACATGTGGCAGTTCTGTTTCTGTGATGTATGTTGTAATTTTGTTTATGTGATATATGTGGCAGTTCTGTGCCTGTGATGGCTGTGTTAATTATATTTATGTGATGTATGTGGCAGTTCTGTTTATGTGATATATATGTTGTAATTCTGTTTACGTGATGTATGTAACAGTTATGTTTATGTTATGTATGTGGTAATTCTGTTTATGTTATGTATGTGGTAATTCTGTTTATGTTATGTATGTAGCAGATCTGTTTCTGTGATGTATGTGGCAATTCTGATAATGTGATATATGTGCTATTTCTGTGTATGTGATATATGTGGTAATTCTGTTTTTTTGATATATGTGGCAGTTCTGTTTCTGTGATGTATGTGGTAATTCTGTTTATGTGACGTATGTGGTAGTTCTGTTTCTGTGATGTATGTGGTAATTCTGTTTATGCGATGTATGTGGCAGTTCTGTTTCTGTGATGTATGTGGTAATTCTGTTTATGCGATGTATGTGGCAGTTCTGTTTCTGTGATGTATGTGGTAAATCTGTTTATGCGATGTATGTCGCAGTTCTGTTTCTGTGATGTATGTAATCATACATAAACATAATTCTGTTTATGTGATATATGTGGCAGTTCTGTGCCTGTGATGGCTGTGTTAATTCTATTATTTGATGTATGTGGCACTTCTGTTTATGCGATATATATGGCAGTTCTGTTAATGTGATGTATGTGTTAATTATGTTTATGTGATGTATGTGGTAATTCTGTTTATGTTACATATGTGGTAATTCTGTTTATCTGATGTATATGGCAGTTCTGTTTCTGTGATGTACGTGGTAATTATGTTTATCTGATGTATATGGCAGTTCTGTTTCTGTGATATATGTGGCAGTTATGTGTCTGTGATGTATGTGGTAATTCTGTTTATGTTACATATGTGGTAACTCTGTTTATGTGATGTATGTTGCAGTTATGTTTATGTGATATATGTGGCAGCTGTGTTTCTGTGATGTATGTGGTAATTCTGTTTATGTGATGTATATGGCATTTCTGTTTCAGTGATGCACGTGGTAATTCTGTTTATGTGATATATGTGGCAGTTCTGTGTCAGTGATGTATGTGGCAATTCTGTTTCTGTGATGTATGTATAACTCAAGATATTGATTCTATCACATAACTCAAAATATTGATTCTATCACATAACTCAATATATTGATTCTATCACATAACCCAAGATATTGATTCTATCACATAACTCAAGATATTGATTCTATCACATAACTCAAGATATTGATTCTATCACATAACTCAAGATATTGATTCTATCACATAACTCAGGATATTGTCTCTGTCACATAACTCAAGATATTGATTCTATCACATAACTCAATATATTGATTCTATCACATAACTCAAGATATTGATTCTATCACATAACTCAAGATATTGATTCTATCACATAACTCACGATATTGATTCTATCACATAACTCAAGATATTGATTCTATCACATAACTCAGGATATTGATTCTATCACATAACTCAGGATATTGATTCTATCACATAACTCAATATATTGATTCTATCACATAACTCAAGATATTGATTCTATCACATAACTCAAGATATTGATTCTATCACATAACTCAAGATATTGATTCTATCACATAACTCAGGATATTGATTCTATCACATAACTCAATATATTGATTCTATCACATAACTCAAGATATTGATTCTATCACATAACTCAAGATATTGATTCTATCACATAACTCAAGATATTGATTATATCACATAACTCAGGATATTGATTATATCACATAACTCAAGATATCGATTATAACGTCTTGATCACATTGATTCTATCACAGAACCCAAGATATCGATTCTACCAGAGAACCCACGATATTGTTTCTATCACGTAACTCAAGATATTTATTATATCACATAGATCAACATACTGATTCTATTACACAGATCTATATATTGTTTCTACCGCAGAGTGAAAGACATTCATACTTCCACAGAATGCACGATATTGATTCTACTACAGAGATGAAGATATTCATTCAACGACACAGCTTGCGGTATTGATTTTATCACAGAACGTGCATAATTGATACTCCTAAAGAGATCACGATACTGGGCAGCCACAGAACTCAACATGTTGATTCTATCACACAGCTCACGAGACTGATTCTACCACACAGCTCAAGAGTTTGATTCTACTACACAACTCATTAGATTAATTCTACCACACATCTCAAGAGACTTGATGATTCTGATGACCACACTGATGGAGAAGGGGGTCAATCCCTGGTTGGTGAACTGGATAGCAGCCGCCCTGCACTCTCGTCGGGTTGCTCTCCGTCTGGGCGCATGGACCTCAGAGCCACATATGTTAACCCCGGGACTGCCACAGGGATCTGCAGTCTCATCGGTGCTATTTAACGTGTATACGAGCAAGATTGCAAACCTAGAAGCACCAGGGGTTGGAAGAATACTAACATTTGCAGATGATATTCTTGCATATAGGCAGGGGAGAGATAGGGAGCAAACAGCCCAGGAGCTACAGGCAACAGTAGACAAAGTGATTGACTGGTGCACTGAAATGAGTGCTGCCACCCACCCGGAAAAGGCGGCTGTTTTGTGGTGCTCTCTGGACAACAGGATTGTAAGAGCTGATGTCCCAAGCCTCACGATAGATGGTAGAAATGTCAGCAGAGAGAACAAACTGAAGTATCTGGGGATCACATTTGACAGGAGCCTATCCTTTAAGGACCATGTGGAGACGGTTGTGACAAGATCTCAAAAGGGACTCAGTGCACTTAAAAATATGGCTGCAATGGACACAGAGCAGAGAATGCTTTCCACAGTATACCAGCACTTTATCCTCTCAGTAATTGATTATGGATTGGGTCTGCTCACTGTCTCAGAGAGTCAGCTGGTGAAGTTGGAGCGCATACAGAACGAAGCTATGCGGGTCATTCTGGGATGCACTAGAGACACCCCAGTAGTGTGTATGCGTTACATCCTTGGTCTGCCGACTGTTGCTGGTAGGCTCAAGGTGATGCAGGCGAAGGCATACCTCAGAGTAGCTGCAGACACAGACCACCCACTGCATGAGGCGCTGGACGCAGTTAAGGGTCAGCGACTGATAAGAGGGAAATCATGGATGGCCCAGGCGGAGAATACGATCAGACAGGTGTGCCCCTTTGAGAACATTAGGCGTGGAGAGGAGTGGGTCAGAGTGCCAGCGGAGCAGTCAGACTTGTGCAGAGTTATAATCACATTGAGCCGGGAGTGCAGGGAGTGACCAGCAGGGGCCACGGAAGTGGATATCCAGCAACTAATTCAGGACAATGCTCACTCGAGTGATGTGATTATCTACACAGATGGTTCGGTGTCAAGAGGTGAGAGAAGTGGCTGGGGGTTCATAGCCAAAGTTAATGGTCGATGTTTGGAGCAGGAGAGCCTGGCATATGATACCACAACATCCAGCTTAAGAATGGAAGTGGAGGCAGTCACTGCGGCTCTCTGCTGGATGGAGAATACGACACACACACACACACACACACACACACATCGTGATTGTAACTGACTCAGAAAGCATGCTGACGAGGGTGAGGACAGGCAGGCTTCGTACGGAATGGCTTGCTTCGCTTCGGAGGTCACGGGTGACAAGCATCGCCTGGATCTTTTCTCCGGGGCATGCCGGTGTGCTGGGAAATGAACAGGCGGACAGATTGGCTGGCTCTGCAGAACTTGGTGGAGTATTGATACATGACAAGGCAGATGTGGTTGCGGCCTTGTGGGAGCATGTGCACAACTCAGAGGAGCAAATGGATTACCATAGTCTGGCAAGAATGAGACAGCGAGGAGTGACGAGGGGATCTGGCCGACGCTCAACGCTCAGAGGAAAGGCGAGACGGACTTATAATCAGATTGCTACTGGTACTATTAGTGTTGGAACTCTTCGCTGGCTGCTGAGGATGGGGACGGAGCACTTATGGGAATGCCCCGAATGCTGTGATGTCGATTCCTAAATCAGTCAATCAATCAATCTCAAGAGACTGGTTCTACCACACAACTCAAGAAATTGATTCTACCACACAACTCAAGAGACTGGTTCTAGCACACAACTCAAGATATTGATTCTACCACACAACTCAAGAGATTTATTCTAGCATTAAGTTCACGAGGCTGAGTCTCTATAGAACTTAAAGACTGATTCTCTACACAACTCACAAGACTGATTCCATAACAGAGCTGCTCAGAGTTGTGAAAATTGAGTCGACCCCAGAGTTGACTTTAATGATCTTACGCAGAGGCTATAAGGTTCAGTCGTTCATAGAGCGCACGAGACTGATGTCACACGGAACCTGTGAGGTTCAGTCGGTCATAGAGCGCACGAGACTGATGTCACACGGAAGCTGTAAGGTTCAGTCGTTCATAGAGCGCACGAGACTGATGTCACACGGAACCTGTGAGGTTCAGTCGTTCATAGAGCGCACGAGACTGATGTCACACGGAACCTGTAAGGTTCAGTCGTTCATAGAGCGCACGAGACTGATGTCACACGGAAGCTGTGAGGTTCAGTCGTTCATAAAGCGCACGAGACTGATGTCACACGGAAGCTGTGAGGTTCAGTCGTTCATAGAGCACACGAGACTGATGTCACACGGAAGCTGTGAGGTTCAGTCGTTCATAGAGCGCACGAGACTGATGTCACACGGAAGCTGTGAGGTTCAGTCGTTCATAGACCGCACGATACTGATGTCACACGGAAGCTGTGAGGTTCAGTCGTTCATAGAGCGCACGAGACTGATGTCACACGGAACCTGTAAGGTTCAGTCGTTCATAGAGCGCACGAGACTGATGTCACACGGAAGCTATAAGGTTCAGTCGTTCATAGAGCGCACGAGACTGATGTCACACGGAAGCTATAAGGTTCAGTCGTTCATAGAGCGCACGAGACTGATGTCACACGGAACCTGTGAGGTTCAGTCGTTCATAGAGCGCACGAGACTGATGTCACACGGAAGCTGTGAGGTTCAGTCGTTCATAGAGCGCACGAGACTGATGTCACACGGAAGCTATGAGGTTCAGTCGTTCATAGAGCGCACGAGACTGATGTCACACGGAAGCTATGAGGTTCAGTCGTTCATAGAGCGCACGAGACTGATGTCACACGGAAGCTATAAGGTTCAGTCGTTCATAGAGCGCACGAGACTGATGTCACACGGAACCTATGAGGTTCAGTCGTTCATAGAGCGCACGAGACTGATGTCACACGGAAGCTATAAGCTTCAGTCGTTCATAGAGCGCACGAGACTGATGTCACACGGAACCTGTGAGGTTCAGTCGTTCATAGAGCGCACGAGACTGTCACACGGAAGCTATAAGGTTCAGTCGTTCATAGAGCGCACGAGACTGATGTCACACGGAACCTGTGAGGTTCAGTCGTTCATAGAGCGCACGAGACTGTTGTCACACGGAAGCTATGAGGTTCAGTCGTTCATAGAGCGCACGAGACTGATGTCACACGGAAGCTATAAGGTTCAGTCGTTCATAGAGCGCACGAGACTGATGTCATACGGAAGCTGTGAGGTTCAGTCGTTCATAGAGCGCACGAGACTGATGTCACACGGAAGCTATAAGGTTCAGTCGTTCATAGAGCGCACGAGACTGATGTCACACGGAAGCTATAAGGTTCAGTCGTTCATAGAGCGCACGAGACTGATGTCACACGGAAGCTATAAGGTTCAGTCGTTCATAGAGCGCACGAGACTGATGTCACTCGGAACCTGTGAGGTTCAGTCGTTCATAGAGCGCACGAGACTGATGTCACACGGAAGCTATGAGGTTCAGTCGTTCATAGAGCGCACGAGACTGATGTCACACGGAAGCTATAAGGTTCAGTCGTTCATAGAGCGCACGAGACTGATGTCACACGGAACCTGTGAGGTTCAGTCGTTCATAGAGCGCACGAGACTGATGTCACACGGAACCTGTAAGGTTCAGTCGTTCATAGAGCGCACGAGACTGATGTCACACGGAAGCTGTGAGGTTCAGTCGTTCATAAAGCGCACGAGACTGATGTCACACGGAAGCTGTGAGGTTCAGTCGTTCATAGAGCACACGAGACTGATGTCACACGGAAGCTGTGAGGTTCAGTCGTTCATAGAGCGCACGAGACTGATGTCACACGGAAGCTGTGAGGTTCAGTCGTTCATAGACCGCACGATACTGATGTCACACGGAAGCTGTGAGGTTCAGTCGTTCATAGAGCGCACGAGACTGATGTCACACGGAACCTGTAAGGTTCAGTCGTTCATAGAGCGCACGAGACTGATGTCACACGGAAGCTATAAGGTTCAGTCGTTCATAGAGCGCACGAGACTGATGTCACACGGAAGCTATAAGGTTCCGTCGTTCATAGAGCGCACGAGACTGATGTCACACGGAAGCTATAAGGTTCAGTCGTTCATAGAGCGCACGAGACTGATGTCACACGGAACCTGTGAGGTTCAGTCGTTCATAGAGCGCACGAGACTGATGTCACACGGAAGCTGTGAGGTTCAGTCGTTCATAGAGCGCACGAGACTGATGTCACACGGAAGCTATGAGGTTCAGTCGTTCATAGAGCGCACGAGACTGATGTCACACGGAAGCTATGAGGTTCAGTCGTTCATAGAGCGCACGAGACTGATGTCACACGGAAGCTATTAGGTTCAGTCGTTCATAGAGCGCACGAGACTGATGTCACACGGAACCTGTGAGGTTCAGTCGTTCATAGAGCGCACGAGACTGATGTCACACGGAAGCTATAAGCTTCAGTCGTTCATAGAGCGCACGAGACTGATGTCACACGGAACCTGTGAGGTTCAGTCGTTCATAGAGCGCACGAGACTGATGTCACACGGAAGCTATAAGGTTCAGTCGTTCATAGAGCGCACGAGACTGATGTCACACGGAACCTGTGAGGTTCAGTCGTTCATAGAGCGCACGAGACTGTTGTCACACGGAAGCTATGAGGTTCAGTCGTTCATAGAGCGCACGAGACTGATGTCACACGGAAGCTATAAGGTTCAGTCGTTCATAGAGCGCACGAGACTGATGTCACACGGAAGCTGTGAGGTTCAGTCGTTCATAGAGCGCACGAGACTGATGTCACACGGAAGCTATAAGGTTCAGTCTTTCATAGAGCGCACGAGACTGATGTCACACGGAATCTATAAGGTTCAGTCGTTCATAGAGCGCACGAGACTGATGTCACACGGAAGCTATAAGGTTCAGTCGTTCATAGAGCGCACGAGACTGATGTCACTCGGAACCTGTGAGGTTCAGTCGTTCATAGAGCGCACGAGACTGATGTCACACGGAAGCTATGAGGTTCAGTCGTTCATAGAGCGCACGAGACTTATGTCACACGGAAGCTATAAGGTTCAGTCGTTCATAGAGCGCACGAGACTGATGTCACACGGAACCTGTGAGGTTCAGTCGTTCATAGAGCGCACGAGACTGATGTCACACGGAAGCTATGAGGTTCAGGCGTACGAGAGTGATACCATGTCACAGCTGAACCTGCTGGGAGAACACCAATCACCTTGGGGATTGCATCCATTGGTCCACGTGAACACACGTGGTTTCTTGCGCATCACGTCTCAGTGGCTGTCCTATGTGTCTCATTACAGCTGCTTGACTTTTGATGTTTTCTTGGCCCATCAACCGACCGTGGATGTTGTGAGGCAACCACCATCTTGCAGACGTTCAGTTTCCTAGAAGAGTGAACTAACAGAGAGAATTAACATACTGGATTAACAGGCTGAATTAACATGATCAACTACGGAAGTGAACTAGCAGGGTGAACTTACGGGGTGAACTAACATAGTGAAATAGCAGAATGAACTGACAAATGAACTCTGTGGGCGTCAGAGGCGAGATTACATTGCAGAAGTCTCCTACGCCTCCGTCCCGCCCTATTACCCCAAGCTAAGAAAGTAGCGGGGTGTGCAAACACCAGCGCTGCAACTTCACATCTGCTGGAAGGTGTGTCAGTTTGTAATTGATCCTGATTCCGCGAGCCAGATATACACGGATTGGCCGCGCTTAAGCCTCGATCTCTGTTTCCTCCACGAGTTTTGCTTGCTTCATTCTCAGCACATCTCTATGGTAACCATGTAAACAAGACAGTAGAGGATGTTTCTGCTCGTCTTGATGTTCAGTGGTTATATGGTGCTATTCTAACAGGCATAGACCTGTCGGCTCTCGGCGGGTGAGGCGTGTACTATTATCTGGCCGTCTTTACTTCCAATGACATTTATTTGTACACAATGGGCTGGGGGTTGGGACCTGGGAACACACTGTAGGCTGGGGGCGGGTACCTGGGAACACACTGTAGGCTGGGGGGACCTGAGAACACACTGTAGGCTGGGGGGGGGGGGGGTACCTGGGAACACACTGTAGGCTGGGGGGACCTGGGAACACACTGTAGGCTGGGGGCGGGTACCTGGGAACACACTGTAGGCTGGGGGCGGGTACCTGGGAACACACTGTAGGCTGGGGGGGGGGACCTGGGAACACACTGTAGGCTGGGGGCGGGTACCTGGGAACACACTGTAGGCTGGGGGGACCTGAGAACACACTGTAGGCTAGGGGGACCTGAGAACACACTGTGGGCTAGGGGGTCCTGGGAACAAACTGTAGGCGGGGGGGGGGGGTGCGCTGGGAACACACTGTAGGCTGGGGGGAGGAAACCTGGGAACAACAATCCGCCACAATTAGGATATAAACCTATGATCACAGGGTCACCGGGCACGCGTTCTGGCCACAGAGCTACCGCGGATTCCCCAGAAGGCAGAAGTACGTATAAACTGCGGTAGAAGTGAACGGTCCAGCCCACAACCAAAGCTTCAGAATACCCAACGACCTCTATTCTATAGCCGGGGTATCGATTCCCTGCATGTGCCCTCCAGCATCGATTGAACATGGTGGCCATATTGTGTGACCAACTTACGTCACACCACTTCCCTTCCACTGCTGTGTGTGTGGCATCGCTGTCCCCAGCCTCCTGGCCCACACATATTGTGTGACCAACTTACTTCACAGCACTTCCCTTCCACTGCTGTGTGTGTTACATCACATATTGTGTGACCATGGGGGGTACGGGGTGTCAGGCATTGGTAGCACCTTTGGTAAGGATGACTCTCATGTCCTTTTCAGGACCCATCCCCCACTGGTCCAAGCCTGACACCCATCTCGCGCCTGTGGCTCCTAGTAGCTGTCAGCATGCGACAGCGGCCACCCCCCGGGCAACAGCTGTGAGAGGCTGGCTAAACCAGGCATGGGTAGCCGATTTGGTGTGAAAACAAGCGGTAAACTAGGGTATGCCTACCCAGCATGTGAAGACAGGATTCGGCAGACTGCGCGGAAGAAATCATTCCTGATTCAACGGGCAAGACGGCGTTTACCTGCAAAGCGTTGTGGAACGTAATGAGCACGGCAAGGTAGAGCGCCCTGGTCATCCACTGCACCTGTATTCGTCTCCAGTCGTCTCGACTTGTCTTGCCACTGGACTCAGATGAACTCAGGTGAGAGAGTGAGGTCGACGAATTGCGCAACTCTTCCTCACTTTAATTCAAGTCATCGCGCAAGTCATTCTTCATCAGACACAAAAACACATTGTGTGACCAACTTACTTCACAGCACTTCCCTTCCACTGCTGTGTGTGTTATATCGCGGTCCACAGCTTGAGTGAGGGATGTGCCGGTAGGTGGGGGATGTATGGGTGGGTGGGTAGATATGTGGGGGATGTGTGGGTGGGTGGAGGATGTGTGTGGGTGAGGCATGTGTATCTGGTGGGGATGTTTGGGTGGATGGTAGGACGTGTGTGGGTGTTGGTGGGAGGGGGTTGTGTGGGTTGATGGCTGGGGAATGTGTATGCGGGTGGGTGGGTGCGGGGTGTGTTGATTGGTGGGGGTGTGTGTGTGGGTGGATGGGGTATGTGAGGTTAGGGGATGAGTGTTTGGCTGGTTTGTTGGAGGTGTGTGGATATGGGTGGGTTGGTGGGTGGGTGTGTGTGGGCTGGGGGATGGGTGTGTTTGTGGGGAGATGTCTGTGTCGGGGATGTGAGTTAATAGGGAAGGGTGGGTGGGGTGTGTGGGTGGGGTGTGTGTGAGGGGATGTGGATGTGTGGCTGGGGAGGGTTGTGTGTGTGGGTGGGGTGGGTATGTGAGAGGATGGCGTGGGTGGGGGTTGTGTGTGGGTGGGTGGAGGATGTGTGTGGGGGGATGGAGGGTGTGTGTGTTTATGGGTGGGTGATATGTGTGGGTGGGTGAGGTGTGTGTGTGGGTGGGTGGGGGTTGTGTGTGGGTGGATCGGGATGTTTGTGGGTGGGTGGGGGTGTATGTGGGTGGGAGGGGGATGTGTGAGTGGGTGAGGGATGTGTCTCATAACATTGTAATATGCATTACTTATGTTTACAACATTCATTTGACATGTTTTTTCCTATGTGAATGTATCATGCACTATTAATGAATGAAAGATGAGTAATTGGAAGGGCTGAATGTAAGACGGGCCTGCGTTCCCAAATTGTAGCCCTTTTAAAGTAAAGCTGAATTGAATTTAATTCCTGGCCCACATATATTGTGTGACCAATTTACTTCACATCACTTCCCTTCCACTGCTGTGTGTGTTAAATCGCTGTCCCCCAGCCTCCTGGCCCACACATATTGTGTGACCAACTTACTTCACAGCGCTTCCCTTCCACTGCTGTGTGTGTGTTACATCACATATTGTGTGACCAACTTACTTCACAGCGCTTCCCTTCCACTGCTGTGTGTGTGTTACATCACATATTGTGTGACCAACTTACTTCACAGCGCTTCCCTTCCACTGCTGTGTGTGTTACATCGCTGTCCCCAGCCTTCTGGCCCACCACGCGTTCTAACTCGGCAATATCTTTATATCGTTTTTATCCCACCTTGTCCACAACTAAATATGTCGTTTCTGTTCAATGAAGTGCACTGGTGACGCGCGCGCGCATGTGTGTGTATGCGCGGGTGGGTATGGGGTAGGGGTTATCATTAGTAGAATTGATCTAGAACGTCCAGGATCGAGAAATGAACGTCTGCCGGCCTCTTGCATGAAACACCATGATGATAATAAGTGCGTCGAAATCCTTCTCTATTAAGAACAGCCAGTATCGTTAGGAAATAGAAATCGATTAGGTAGTATCGCATGTATGTTTGTTTAGTATCGATTTGCTCAGTTCAAACTGGGTTGTCTCGGGGAGTATCCAGTATTGGCAGTTACGGGGAGAAGCCCCAAGGCATTTATGTAATAACGTTAATTAATAAGCAGCTATTTATCGCCACTCAACGCTCTCGGAGAAAATAAAAGAAGAGAAATGTATACCCCACGCACTTCACACAGAGAAACACGGATACATACAGACTCGATCCCGCACCCTTCTCCTGACGCCTACATCACACTCGGAGACAGGCAGAATAAGGACACGGTATAAATATAGCAGACAGGTACCACAAGGACACTAGATAACTAGAGCCAGTTTTTTTTTTTTTTTTCCGCGTTTCCATCCTGTTTCAGGATATTGCGGTCAACACCAGCATCTTTCAGCTGTATGTTGATTCCTAGGCTAGATTACGCTCATCAGCACGCCACGACTTTCTGAGCGACCGGCTCCATACTCTCATAAGTCACTTTTGCGATTCGAACCACTGCTAATTCTCGTCGCGTCACGTGACGAGAGTATTCGGGGTTAGCGGAGAAAGCTGCTAACCCCTCGGCCACGGAGCTGGTAACTAGAGCCAGTGGCCTCAACAAATGCGTCCTCTAATCTCTACTTCTTTCTTCTCCTTCTGTGAGCGCCAAACAATACTACGTGTGTTTATTTACGTAACTGTTTCACTGGCCTCAACTGGTTCCCAAATTGATCTCCTGTGTAATACGTGTATAGCATTAGAACCGACCAATCATTTCTCTTCTTTAAATGTATGTTAATATACTGGACACAGCATTTACGGTCCGGTGTGTTTGTGTGTTTGTTATTTGACCTGTGGTGGTTTAATATAAATTATGAGACTTATGGGGCAATCTAAATGGTTTGATACGAATTTTGTCTGTATTCCATAGTTGTAGGTTCATGTGTATGATAGACATGGCTAATGAAGACATTCTTTTTTTGGAGTGTCTAGTTGGTTATGTGTCGAAAGACACTTATTTCTGCAGCGAGGCGCTGTCGCCATTTGGAGGTGACAGGTTCGAATCCCGGTCGGTAACTATAGCTTTCAAATTTTACATTTTCTAGTGCGTCCTCTAGTCTCTACTTCTTTCTTCTCCCATCTGTGAGCGCCAAATAATACTACATGTGTTTATTTATATAACTAGCTGACCCGGCCCGGCTTCGCCCAGACCCTGGTGAGGAGCATCTCATTTAATTCATATAAGTAGTCATATAAGTTCTCGTTCCCGTTACCGACTGTCTGTCTGTCTGTCTGTCTGACCCGGCCCGGCTTCGCCCAGACCCTGATGGGGAGCATCTGATTTAATTCATATAAGTAGTCATATAAGTTCTCGTTCCCGTTACCGACTATCTATCTATCTATCTATCTATCTGTCTATCTGTCTATCTGTCTATCTATCTTATCTATCTTATCTATCCTATCTATCCTATCTATCTATCTATCTATCTATCCTATCTATCCTATCTATCCATCTATCTATCTATCTATCTATCTATCTATCTATCTTGTGGGATACACCGCTCTAAACAGAGACATTGACTTGTATAGTCATTTATTAATTCTTTTGGATTACAGTTGGTTACTTAGCTTGTGAAGTAGTTTATTTCAGTTTAATTATTTGTTGTATGTTCTTTAATTCGTTTTGTTCCGTGTTTGCATTATATTCGTTGGTCTAATTAGTTATATCGTTATAATACTGTCATTTACTTATCGATTTGTATTACTGATATTTTGTAAGTTAATGTAATTGTGATTTTTTATTATCTTGTATTTTTGCTTAACTTTGACTAATTTACACTTTCTTCGTGGATAAAATGTCTGAGAAGTGGCAACACTGGCTCAATAAGTCAGGAATACGCCTTGGACACTTAAACATTTGCAGCTTATTTAACAAGCTACCAGAGTTATCTTCTATTCTTAATCAAAATTTTCATTTATTCGACCTTAGTGAAAGTAGGCTTAATGATAACATTTCAGATGAGGACATCTCTATTAAAGGGTACAAAGTTTTTAGAAGGGATCCCTGTAGGAAACAAGAGACAGGCATAGTAACCTATGTTTCTAATCTACTAAATGCTCACCGTAGGCTAGACTTTGAAACTTGCGAAATAGAATGTATTTGGTTAGAGCTGAAACTTCAAAACCGCACACCCCTGATAATTGGCTACCTCTATCGAAATCCCAGTGCTGGACACGTCTGGTACGAAAACTTCACTACCATGATGGACGTGGTTTTCGCTTCCGGGAAGGAAATTATACTACTCGGAGACTTTAACATTGACACCAACAAATCCAACATAATATGGGGAAATATAATTGCATCATACAATTTCCAACAAATAGTACAACAAGCTACTAGAGTAACAAAGTCATCTTCAACAGTCATAGATCACATTTATGTAACTTGCTCAGACAACATCATAGAATGCACCGTACCCAATTGTGCAATGAGCGATCACTACCCAATATGCTGCACGTGGTCTAAAAAAGGAATTAAAACTCCTAAACATAAACACATAAGTGTAAAATATAGAAGTTACAAAAATTTCAACCAAAACGCGTTTTTACAGGACTTGCTCAGTTCACCTCTAGACAATGTTTATCAGCTTTCTGACCCGGACGATGCTCTGGAATTCTGGATGAAAACCTTTATTGATGTTTTTGATAGACATGTGCCAGTCAAGGAAGTTCGAGTAAAACACCACGTCAAGCCACCTTGGATCACTCAGGAAATACTTGAAATTATGAGAGATAGAGATAAAGCACATAAAAAGCGGGATCTCAGTGCATACCGTACTCTTAGAAACAAAGTTCAATATACCATACGACGGGAAAAGAAAAATTACTTTAAGAACTTAGTAATGGATAAAACAAATAGTAAGGATATATGGAAGGCAATTAACACCTTGACAAACAAGTATAACTTCCGCAATTCTTTACCATCAAATCATATTACATGCGACCAATTCAGTGATTTTTTTCAAACTGACATAGACCAGATGAAGGCTTCAATACCTAATTCTCCTTGCAACTTATCTTTGTTGTCATCGTTTTGCGAGAATAGATGCTCCCGCGATATTCTTTCCGACATACGGCTAATGACAATCACTGAAGTATTCACTTACCTCAGTAACCTAAAAAACACAACCTCATCTGGGTTAGATGGAATCAGCAACCGGATTCTCCGTTGTGCTGCGCCAGTGATCTGTATATCACTAACCTATGTATATAATCAGTGTCTCACCAAAGGCCACTTTCCATCAGCTCTCAAAATCGCCAAAGTGTACCCTCTTCTTAAATCTGGTTCATTAGACAATGGTCTCCCGAACAATTACAGACCCATTTCTTTACTATCATCACTATCTAAGCCACTAGAAAAACACATCCATAAAGTAACATTACAGTATTTAGTTCGCAACAAGCTTATTGTGGACAGCCAGTCAGGATTTCGACCAAAATATTCTTTCCATACGGCCCTAACAAACATGATAGAAAATTTGCACCAGAATATAAACAACAACAGTCTATGTGGAACTGTGTTTATTGATTTCAAGAAAGCATTTGATATGATAGATCATCTTATTTTAATTAAAAAACTTGAGACAATGAAAATTGGCCCTAATGTAGTCACTCTAATATCATCTTTTCTATCAAACAGAAAGCAAGTAGTATCACATAATAAATCTCTGTCTCAAACCACTACCTTCAATATTGGAGTACCGCAAGGCTCTATTCTTGGCCCTCTACTATTTGCTATATATATTAACGATCTACCTTTGCATCTTTCGTCGTCCTGTGATCTATTTGCAGACGACTGTACAGTGTACACAAACGCTGAAAACTGTATTTTACTTGAGTCGTCTTTACAACAAGAATTAAATAATGTAGTTAGGTGGAGCTATTCAAACCGTATGCAAATTAACATCACTAAAACAAAATCAATGTTATTAACAACCAGACAAAGACTTCAGACTCTAAGCTCACACACAACACTTCAACTTCACATCGATAACATGCCAGTAGAAAGTGTAATTGAGCACAAAACATTAGGCCTAATCATTGATAGAAACCTAACCTTTAATTCCCACGTTCAAGTGCTCATTAAACAAACAGCGAAAAAAGTCTACCAACTCGCCAAAATTAACAACTTCCTTGATGAGGACACAAGGAAACTATTCTATACTTCTCATATACAGACACACTTTGACTACTGCTCTACGAACTGGGACGGTTTTTCTAATTCAAACACCAAGCGTCTTTACTCACTCCAGAAACGGGCCATGAGTCTAATTTTTAGCAAACATTTAACTGACAATCCTAGCCTGTATAAACGCCTTCAGTTACTACCACTCCGTAAACGCCTGCTTTTGAATAAAGCTAAACTAATTCAAAAAATTATGCATCGGAATGCCCCAAATTACATTTGGCCATTGTTTAAATATAATGCTAGACACAGTAAACGTTTAGATATATTACACATTCCGAAGCCTAGGATTGACTTATACAAAACAAGCTTAACGTACTCTGCAGCTCAGCTGTGGAACAATCTTCCACAAGAAATCAAAGACATCACCAATCCCTTTTCATATAATCGCAAATTATTCGAACACTATCTCAATATGGATTACCTTCCCCCTTAATAATAGAGATAATAATAACAATAACAAAACCCTAGTATAACAGCCAGTCCCCTTTTGGTAGGCCAGTATATTCCGCATGGCTAACAACAAGTGTCAGACCATTATCTAATATTACTGTGTCGTGTAGTTTTGATGTTCGCATTTTGCCCATGCCTTTATAATGCATATCCTTTATATTGTTGTTGTTCTATGTTAGCCTTGAATGATGTGTGAATGAAATAATGTATGAAAGAGAGTGATAAAAGGGCAGAATGTTAGACGGGATTGCGTGCCCAATTCTTAACCCTTTGAAAATAAAGTTTGTTCGTTCGTTCGTTCTATCTATCTATCTAGCTATCTATCTATCTATCTATCTATCTATCTATCTATCTATCTATCTATCTATCTATCTATCTATCTATCTATCTATCTATCAAATCAAATCAAATCAAATCAACTTTATTAGGGTCACAAATTGGGCGCGCAGGCCCGTCTTACATTCGGCCCTTCCAATCACTCGTCTTTCGTTCATCAAGAGCATTATACATTTACATAGGAAGAAAAATAAACATTGTGAAATGAATGTTGTAAACATAAACAAGGCTAAACACGGAGAAAAATGTGTACATAAAAAGTATGTGACGTAAAAGTAGTGATGCCAGCGCGTCCCACACACACACACACACACACCACACTCTCTCTCTCTCTCTCTCTCTCTCTCTCTCTCTCTCATTCACTCTCACTCTCACTCATTCACTCACACACACACACTCTCACTCATTCACTCTCCCGCTCACTCATTCACTCTCCCGTTCACTCATTCACTCTCCCGCTCACTCATTCACTCTCCCGCTCACTCATTCACTCTCACGCTCACTCATTCTGTCTCTCCCGCTCACTCATTCACTCTCCCGTTCAATCATTCACTCTCCCGCTCACTCATTCACTCTCCCGCATTCACTCTCATGCTCACTCATTCACTCTCACGCTCACTCATTCACTGTCCCGCTCACTCATTCACTCTGCCGCTCACTCATTCACTCTCACTCATTTACTCACAAGCCCACTCATTCACTCTCACGCTCAATCATTCACTCTCCCGCTCACTGATTCACTCTCACGCTCACTCATTCACTCTCACGCTCACTCATTCCTTCTCACGCTCACTCATTCACTCTCACTCATTCACTCTCACGCTCACTCAATCACTCTCACGCTCACTCATTCACTCTCACTCATTCACTCATTCACTCTCACTCATTCACTCTCACGCTCACTCAATCACTCACGCTCACTCATTCACTCTCACACTCACTCATTCACTCTCACGCTCACTCATTCACTCTCCCGCTCACTCATTCACTCTCCCGCTCAATCATTCACTCTCCCGCTCACTCATTCACTCTCACTAATTCACTCTCCCGCTCACTCATTCACTCTTCCGCTCACTCATTCACTCTCACGCTCACTCATTCACTCTCACGCTCACTCATTCTGTCTCTCATTCACACTAACTCACTCTCTCACTCAAACTATAGTAATGAACATAAGTTTAGATTATACATGATAAAATCAAATGGTATTTAACTTATAATATGACAGATGAGAATACACAAACATATGGATTCGCGTGTTACATAACATGCGTGTTACATGACATGCATCTGCTCAGCTCTCTCTCTCTCTCTCTCACTCTTTCTCTCTCTCTCTGTATTCTTTCATATACACACACTCACACGCATGCGTACGCTCTCTCACACACACACACACTCTCTCTTTCTCTCTCATTCACTCTCACTCTCACTAATTCACTCTCCCGCTCACTCATTCACTCTCACGCTCACTCATTTACTCTCACGCTCACTCATTTACTCTCACGCTCACTCATTCACTCTCCCGCTCACTCATTCACTCTCACGCTCACTCATTCACTCTCACTCATTCACTCTCCCGCTCACTCATTCACTCTCCCGCTCACTCATTCACTCTCACTCATTCACTCTTCCGCTCACTCATTCATTCTCCCGCTCACTCATTTACTCTCCCGCTCACTCATTCACACTCACGCTCACTCATTCTGTCTCTCCCGCTCACTCATTCACTCTCCCGCTCACTCATTCACTCTCCCGCTCACTCATTCACTCTCCCATTCAATCATTCACTCTCACTCATTCACTCTCACGCTCACTCATTCACTCTCACGCTCACTCATTCACTGTCCCGCTCAATCATTCACTCTGCCGCTCACTCATTCACTCTCACACACACTCATTCACTCTCACACACACTCATTCACTCTCACGCTCAATCATTCACTCTCCCGCTCACTGATTCACTCTCACGCTCACTCATTCACTCTCACTCATTCACTCTCACGCTCACTCATTCACTCTCACTCATTCACGCTCACGCTCACTCATACACTCACTCATTCACTCTCACGCTCACTCATTCACTCTCCCGCTCAATCATTTACTCTCCCGCTCACTCTCATGCTCACTCATTCACTCTCCCGCTCACTCATTCACTCTCCCGCTCACTCATTCACTCTCCCGCTCACTCATTCACTCTCCCGCTCACTCATTCACTCTCCAGCTCACTCATTCACTCTCCCGCTCACTCATTCACTCTCACTCATTCACTCACACACACAGACACTCTCACTCATTCACTCTCCCGCTCACTCATTCGCTCTCACGCTCACTCATTCACTCTCCCGCTCACTCATTCACCCTCATGCTCACTCATTCACTCTCACTCATTCACTCTCCCGCTCACTCATTCACTCTCACTCATTGACTCTCCCGCTCACTCATTCACTCTCCCGCTCACTCATTCACTCTCACGCTCAATCATTCACTCTCCCACTCACTCATTCACTCTCACGCTCACTCATTCACTCGCACTCATTCACTCTCACGCTCACTCATTCTGTCTCTCATTCACACTCACTCACTCTCTCACTCAAACTACAGTAATGAACATAAGTTTAGATTATACATGATAAAATCAAATGGTATTTAACTGTATAATATGACAGATGAGAATACACAAACATATGGATTCGCGTGTTACATAACATGCGTGTTACATGACATGCATCTGCTCAGCTCTCTCTCTCTCTCTCTCTCTCTCTCTCTCTCTCTCTCTCTCTCTCTCTGTATTCTTTCATATACACACACTCACACGCATGCGCGCGCTCACACACACTAACACATCAACTCTCCCACTGTCTCACTCTCTAACACACAATCCTACACACACACACACACTCACTCTCTCAATCACACTCTCTCACACATACACGTACACATGAACGCATGCACGCACGCACACACTCCCTCACTCACTCTCACACATACACGTACGAATGCATGCACTGACACATTCCCCCACCATTTCTCGCTCAATCACTCTCTCCACACACACGCATGCACACACGCATTCACTCTCTCCCTCTCTCTGACACCCACTCTCTCTCTCTCTCTCTCTCTCTCTCTCTCTCTCTCTCTCTCTCTCTCGCTCGCTCCCACACGCACACACATATATAGTGAACAATTATAATGATCAATTATACTGAACAATTATACTGAACAATTATACTGAACAATTATACCAGTAAATGAATTATGGTGGCATATAGTCGGTATGGATTAAGTATTGAAAGAGTTTTCGGTTAAATGTGTAGGGACTCATTGGAGTTTTCAGATCTGGAGGCAGATGATTCCATAAGTGAGCACCAGAATAGGCAAAACATGTTTTGTATAGGTCCAATCTAGGCTTTGAGACATGTAACAAATTTAGGCGCTTGCTGTTCATTGCATTAGATTGAATCAGCGGCAGAAGATACTCTGGGGTATTTTGAGATATAATTTTATTCACTAATTTGGCTTTGTTGAAAAGGAAGCGCTTTTGTAGTGGTAGAAGTCTTAGATGACTGTACAAATTATTGCTTTCAACGTGCTTTATGCCAGAAACCAGACGAATAGCGCGGTTTTGTAGAGAACATAGTCGTTTTAAATTAGATTTAGGACAACCATCCCAAACTGTGGAACAGTAATCGAGATGTGATTGGATATAGCATGTATAGAATATTTTTCGTGTGCTTTCGTCCAGGAAGTGCTGAATTTTAGCAAGTTGGTAAACTTTTTGTGCTATTTTCTTGGTAAGAGCGTGAACATGAGAGCTCCAGTTCAAATGACTGTCTATTAAAAGCCCTAGTGTTTTATGTTCAGTCACATTAACTATAGGTAACGTGCCCATGCGGAGTTCGAGCGGTGATCCAGTTATGGCTAGTGTCTGTAGTTTTTGTCTGGTCGTTATTAGCATGGATTTGGTTTTGCCGATGTTAATTTGCATGCGGTTTTCATTGCTCCATCTAGTAAGATTATCAAGTTCCTTTTGTAAAGAATTCTCTAATTCACTACGGTTTTCTTGACTAGTATATATAGTACAGTCGTCAGCAAATAGATCACAAGTTGTATTGATATATAAAGGAAGATCATTAATATAAACTGCAAAAAGCAGCGGACCTAGTATTGAGCCCTGAGGCACACCAATATTAAGCTGTGTGGGTCTTGATAGACAGTTGTTGAAGGACACGACTTGTTGCCTGTCGGATAGAAATGACGTAATTATGTTCACCATGTTGGTGCTTGTCTTCATTTGCTTTAGTTTTCTAATTAAAATATCGTGATCTACCATATCAAAAGCTTTTTTAAAGTCTACAAACACCGCTCCACAAATTCTACCGGTGTTGATGTTTAAGAGCCAGTTATCGGTCATTTTTGTTAGAGCACTATGGCAAGAATATTTAGGTCGAAACCCAGATTGACTGTTAATTATTAGATCGTTGTTAATTAAATGGTGTAACGTTATTTTATGAATGTGTTTTTCTAGTGGTTTTGATAGCGACGATAGTAAGGAAATAGGTCTATAATTACCCAAAACGCTATTATCGATTATCGATATCTATCTATCTATCTATCTATCTATCTATCTGTCTGTCTGTCTGTCTGTCTGACCCGGCCCAGCCCATGTTGGAGAGCATCTCATTTAAATCATATAAGTAGTCATATAAGCTCCCGTTCCCGACTATCTGTCTGTCTGTCTGTCTTGGGTAAATGGAGGAGGAAGAGGGAGGAGGGAGGAGGAGGAGACAGGAGGAATAGGAGGGATTCGGAGGAGGGATTCGGAGGAGGAGGGAGGAGGAGGAGGGAGGAGGAGGAGGAAGGAGGAGGAGGGAATAGGGGGAGAGAGGAGGAGGAAGAGGGAGGAGGAGCGAGGAGGAGGGGGAGGAGGAGGGAGGAGGAAGAGGGAGGAGGAGGATGAGGAGGGAGGAGGAGAACGCAGGAGGAGGAGAGGGAGGAGGGGGAGAGAGGAGGCGGAGGGAGAACGAGGAGTGGAGGAGGAAGAGGGAGAAGGAGGAGGGAGGATAAGGAGGGGGAGGAGGAGGAGGAGGAATGTGGAGGGAGGAGGTAGAGGGAGGAGGAGGAGGGAGTAGGAGAGGGAGGAGGAGGGGGAGGAGAGAAGAGGAGGAGGGAGGAAGAAGGAGGAGAAGGAGGAGGAGGGATGAGGGAGAGGAGGAGGAGGAGGAGGAAGGAAGAGGAGTGATTAGGAGGAGGGAGGAGGAGGGAGAGGAGGAAGAGGGAGGAGGAGGATGGAGGAGAAAGAGGAGGGAGAGGGAGGAGGGGGAGGAGGAAGAGGGTAGGAGGAGGAGCGTCTCATTAAATTCATACAACAAAAAAAAGTAACTTAAAAGAATGTCCTTCCACACACAATCCATTATTTTTAATGAAAACTGTTGTTAATCACCTACATGACTGTAGATAACTTCTTTAAGCATAAAAAGATGAGTTATAATGTTATGCATTATGCATTATTTTTATGAATACGTTGAAAATGCCTTAAAGATTATATCATCATTTATTATAACTCATATGCCGGTAAATAACTATAGACAAAGAGTTTATAAATCTATGAAAACGATGCAACAATATGACTATAAGGTATATAGCAATGTTAAAGTTATGCCCCTTGAAACAACTTTTCTAGAGTTAAGTCCCCTTGCTATATAGAAATTATAATGAAAAATGAAATATTAAATAATATTAAGTAAGTAGCCGTTTTACACTAAAAAAATTATGACAGCGGGAATGAGAGGAAGACGTGTAGAAAATTTCATCTCAATCGGATGGACCGTTCGCGAACGCATAAAGGACATACATACAGACATACAGACATACATATTACAGTCTTTTTTATATATAAGACTAGAGCAGTCAGATAAAGCACGCACAATATATAACTGCAGCTGACAGATAACACACAGACAATAAATAACCGCAGCAGACAGATAAAACACGGACAATATATAACTACAGCAGACAGATAACACACAGACAATATATAACTACAGCAGACAGATAAAATACGGACAATATATAACTAAAGCAGACAAATAAAACACGGACAATATATAACTACAGAAGACAGATAAAACACGGACAATATATAATTATATCAGAGAGATAAAACATTGACAATATATAATTCTATCAGATAGATAAAACACGGACAATTTATAACTCTATCAGAGAGATAAATCACGGACAATATATAACTCTATCAGAGAGATAAAACACGGACAATATATAACTACAGCAGAGAGATAAAACACGGACAATATATAACTAAAGCAGACAGATAAAACACGGAAAATATATAAATCTATCAGACAGATAAAACACAGACAATATATAACTCTATCAGAGAGATAAAACACGGACAATATATAATTCTATCAGAGAGATAAAACTCGGACAATATATAATTCTATCAGAGAGATAAAACACGGACAATATATAACTCTATCACAGAGATAAATCACGGAAAATATATAAATCTAATAAAGAGATAAAACACGGACAAAATATAACTCTATCAGAGAGATAAAACACGTACAATATATAATTCTATCAGACAGATAAAACACGGACAATTTATAACTCTATCAGAGAGAGTTTCTCAATGACCCTGAGAGCTATGCCGGCGGTAGCGTAGCTACCAGCAGGGCCTCCCAAGCCGGACAGGTCAAAGGGTAGAGAACAGACAAAGAGAAACACCCTGGTCCTCCAGGTTGGGGGTTGAAGCGTGGGGTTAACATCCCCACCTTTGTAAAAACCTTTCTTTGTTACGAAACAAATACATGAGCCTCGATATCGGACTGACTTATCTGGACAACGACCTTGGAACGTTAAAGGACTTTTGAGATTTGGAACATGGAATGTACGGACACTATATCGAGCTGGAGCGGCCGAAGAACTAACCCGGGAGCTGATTGAATATCAAATGGATATAACAGCAATTCAAGAAATAAGGTGGCCAGGAGAGGGTACTTTAGAGCAAAATGGAATGATTATAATATATGGAGGAAACACCCAAAATAAACATGAGTTAGGAACAGGATTTGTCATCAAAAAAGAGTTATGGGGGAACGTTTTAAACTTTAAAGCTTTTAATGACAGGATTAGTAAATTACGAATAAAAGGTAAATGGAAAAATATAACAATGATTAATGTACATGCACCTACTGAAGAGAAAGAAGATGATATTAAAGAAGACTTTTATAATGATCTGGAAGATGTCATAGAAGAAACCCCCAAACAGGACATCCTGATTGTGCTGGGAGACTTCAATGCAAAAATAGGGAGAGAGCAAACTAATAAAAAAGTGGCCGGTATGGAAAGCCTACATACAACTTCAAATGATAATGGATGGAGAGTCATCAACCTGGCAGAAGCCAAAGGACTGCAGGTTAGCAGTACCAGACTACAAAGAAAGGATATACACAAACAAACTTGGAAATCATGTGACAAGAGAACCTATAATCAAATAGATCACATTTTAATTAACAACAGAAATGCATCAAACATACAGCAAGTCAGAAGTTATAGAGGAGCTGAGTGCCACAGTGACCACTTCCTCGTTGGAGCAAAATTTAAAATAAAACTTAAGAGAGCTTTCTATACTAAATTACAAAGATTACACCCAACATATAACAGAGAAAAACTGCAAGACATTACAGTCAAAGAGAAATTTACAGATGAAATAAAATGTAAATTTGAAACTCTGCAAAACCCTTTGGAGGAAAGCATTGACCAAACTTGGTTGAACATCAAGAATACAATTCAGTCTACCGCAGAAGAATGTCTCGGTGTGTTAACCACGCATAGAAAGAACAGATGGTTCAATCAAAAATGTGAAGAAGCAGTCATTAGGAAGAAGAATGCCAGACATGTATGGTTAAATGACATCAATAACATCCAAAAGGAAGAGCATTATAGAAATGAATGTAAAGAGGCTACAAAAATAGTCAGACAGCAGAAGCGAGAATATATGAGTAATATAATCAAAGATATGGAAACTAATCACCAGAAAAATGAATCCAGAAAATTTTTTAAAGAACTGAAGTCAATGAAACGAGGGCACCAACAAAACACATATGGTTTAAAAGACAAAAATGGGAATATGATAAATACCAATGAGGAAATGTGCAACACATGGAAAGAATATTTTATTGAATTACTAAATTGTGAAGCTCCAAGTAACATTTTCTCACAGGAAGAGGTTCTAACATGCGAACCACAAATTGAAGAACCTACATTTGAAGAAATCCTATATGTAATCACACGACTTAAAAACAATAAGGCAACTGGGACTGATGGAATTGCTGCTGAATTTATAAAGGCAGGTGGCCATGCATTACATCTAAAGCTATACGAACTAATAATAAAAATCTGGAGGACAGAAGAATTACCCCATGACTGGAAAGAGTCATTATTGATACCTATCTTTAAGAAAGGAGACAAGTTCCAATGTGGAAATTATAGAGGAATATCACTACTGTCCACAAGCTATAAGATACTATCCGCAGTATTACTAAATAGACTAAAACCATATTCAGAAGACATATTAGGTGACTACCAGGCGGGTTTTAGACAAAACAGATCAACAATAGATCAGATATTTATCTTACGACAAATAGCCGAGAAACATTGGGAATATAAAAGAGATCTCCATAACATTTTTGTGGATTTTAAAAAGGCTTATGATAGTGTCCATAGGAATAGTCTATGGAATGCTATGCAGGAATTTGGAATACCAAGGAAGTTAATCAACATGACCAGACTATGCATGGAAGATACTTATAATATAGTAACATATAAAGGCAGGAAATCAGACCCCTTCCAAATAACATCTGGCTTGAAACAGGGTGATGCATTATCGCCGCTACTCTTCAATCTGGCTCTAGAGAAAGTTGTAAGGAAGGTAAAGGAGGAATGTGATATTGGAGGAACATCCAAGCTGCTTGGTTATGCAGATGATATAGATATTATAGGGCAAAGTGAACAAAAGACATTGGAAATATTGACTCACTTAAAGGAAAAAGCCCAACAGATGGGGCTGGTTATCAACCAAGATAAGACAGAATATATGGTAATTTCAAGAGACGGAATGGCTAGAAACTCAGGCCACATACAAATAGATAATATGACCATTAAAAGAACGGAAACATACAAATACCTGGGTACGATCTTCAACTGCTCCAACATCATAAGGGAAGAAATACAAACTAGAATCAACTCTGGAAATAAGATATACTATGCACTACAACATCTACTAAAATCAAAGGCGCTATCTCGTAACACCAAAATCACAATATACAAAACACTGATCAGACCAGTTGTGCTGTATGGCTCTGAAACCTGGAGTACAACGAAAGGAGACGAAGCCTTGTTACAAACCTTTGAGAACAAAATTTTAAGACGCATCTTTGGACCCATTAGGGATACACAAAGTGGAGAGTGGAAAAGAAGAAGTAACAAAGACATTTATGATCTGTTTAAGTCCCCGCTAATCACTGGTATCATGAAGGCTAATAGACTACAATGGCTGGGGCATATAGAAAGAATGGAAGATAATAGGGAAACAAAACTCGCTTACACTCAGGAAATAAATGGCCGTAGACCCCGAGGTAGACCAAGAAGACGGTGGAGAGATAATACATGTACAGACCTACAAGCACTTGGAATCAACGACTGGCAAGAGAAGGTCCACCAGAGAGACGAATGGAGACGGATTGTATTTGCAGCAAAGAACCTCAATGGCTCGGAACGCTGAAGAAGAAGAAGAAGAAGATCAGAGAGATAAATCACGGACAATATATAACTCTATCAGAGAGATAAAACACGGACAATATATAACTACAGCAGAGAGATAAAACACGGACAATATATAACTACAGCAGACAGATAAAACACGGAAAATATATAAATCTATCAGACAGATAAAACACAGACAATATATAACTCTATCAGAGAGATAAAACACGGACAATATATAATTCTATCAGAGACATAAAATACGGACCATATATAATTCTATGAGAGAGATAAATGACGGACAATATATAATTCTATCAGAGAGATAAACCACCGACAATATATAATTTTATCAGAGAGATAAAATACGGGCTATATATAACTCTATCAGACAGATAAAACACGGACAATATATAATTCTATCAGAGAGATAAAACTCGGACAATATATAATTCTATCAGAGAGATAAAACACGGACAATATTTAACTCTATCACAGAGATAAATCACGGAAAATATATAAATCTAATAAAGAGATAAAACACGGACAAAATATAACTCTATCAGAGAGATAAAACACGTACAATATATAATTCTATCAGACAAATAAAACACGGACAATTTATAACTCTATCAGAGAGATAAAACACGGACAATATATAACTCTATCAGAGAGATAAAACACGGACAATATATAACTACAGCAGACAGATAAAAAACGGAAAATATATAAATCTATCAGACAGATAAAACACGGACAATATATAATCCTATCAGACAGATAGAACACGGACAATATATAACTACAGCAGACAGATAAAACACGGACAGTATATAAATCTATCAGAGACATAAAACACGGACCATATATAATTCTATCAGAGAGATAAACCACCGACAATATATAATTCTATCAGAGAGATAAAACACGGACAATATATAATTCTATCAGACAGATAAAACACGGACAATATATAATTCTATCAGAAAGATAAAACACGGACAATATATAATTCTATCAGACAGATAAAACACGGACAATATATAATTCTATCAGAAAGATAAAACACGGACAATATATAATTCTATCAGACAGATAAAACACGGACAATATATAATTCTATCAGAAAGATAAAACACGGACAATATATAATTCTATCAGAGAGATAAACCACCGACAATATATAATTCTATCAGAGAGATAAAATAGGGCTCTATATAACTCTATCAGACAGATAAAACACGGACAATATATAATTCTATCAGAGAGATAAAACACGGACAACTACAGCCGACAGATATAACAAGGACAATATATAACTACAGCAGACAGATAAAACACGGGCAATATATAACTACAGCAGACAGATAAAATACGTACACACACTCTGGAAAACTAAGGAGAAAGCTGTGTACTCAGACTCTAGATCAACTAAAGAGACATCCATGTACACAGACCCTAGAACAACTAAAGAGAAATCCGTGTACACAGACCCTGAAACAACTATTACATGTGTGCTCTCTTTCCTGGGTCGCCATTCAGCAGAAACAGAAGTGATCCACTTCTATGGCACAACTGCTTGCAGACAAAACAAGTCAGCCACATGTTATGACGGGGGCCAAGAGATACAAGCAATGTCAACCAACATCAGGAGAGGGTGCCAATATTGTGGATTTCATTACAAGAAGCAAAACCGGGAAATATAACGTACCAATGAGACTGATGTACGGACAGAGAGAACGGATCAGACAGCCAGAGAAGATTATTGACAGTTGTTCACGATACTGCTAAAACAGTGACCAATGAAAATGATACATTCTTTCGGAGATCGCAGTATATTTAAAAGCACGGTAAAAAGAATGCTTGAAAACATCCATTGGCACCTTGCCGTCTTGACAGACGATAGTTTGTGCTTCAACAAGGCATAATAACTACTACCTCTGCGGTAGCGAATGTGACTGATAAGAACGAACGAACGAACGAACAAACTTTATTTTAAAAGGGTAACAAATTGGGCACGCAGGCCCGTCTTACATTCGGCCCTTTCAATCACTCATCTTTCATTCATCAAATGTGCATGTTACATTAACATAGGGGGAAAAAACATTGTCAAATGGATTTTGTAAGCATAAATAATGCATATTACGCATGATACATTCACATGAGAAAACAAAAAAAAAAAAAAACATTATCAAATGAAAGTTGTAAACATAAAAAGTGCATATTGCAATGTTGTGAGACACATCCCCCACCCACCAACCCCCCCCCACCCATACATACCTCCACGCACTCACAAAAACCCAGGTAAACGATAAGGCCAATTCAAGCTGTAAATGTTCGTCTACAGTTGGCGCATGTGAACACGTGGTCATTTCCTCTCCATAGCACAAAGCCTGGGCTAAAATATAGATACCATGTGTTTCCTATGCAGCATGATCCCTCTCTCGGCCTGCCTAGTTCACTCCAGAGGAAAGGTAACACCTATACATCTGGAACAAGACAAGCTGCAGAAGCTGCCAGATCAGTAAAGCAACGCTCTAACTGTCCGCCTGTCGGAGCTTCGATCCTAAAACAGCTGCCAACCAAGGCTTAGGGCCTGGTCTGCCCTGCCATGACATTTTGTCTTTAGGTTGCATTTCCTCGCACCAGGATGAGCTTGTACCCTCCCAATTGCGCTCTTCCGCCCGAAGCCATTGGCACAATGTGGGATGTCGGGTTTGTAAGCGCCGCCCAACGTTCGGCGCTAACAGAAACCAGGTAGTACCGTCTACTGTCATACGGTAGCTCAGTCATATCTGACTAAGACCTGATACACACACAAAACATCTACTTGTGATATTATAACAATCTGTATGTGATATTATAATAATCTGTATGTGATATTATAACAATCTGAATGTGATATTATACCAGTCTGTATGTGATATATTGTCACAAGGTGGTTGACATATAGAAGTGGCTGTGGTTGTCTAGTGGTATGTCTGTATGAACACTCTGCAGGTGTACTTAAGCACAGCTATAGACACTGGATAACACTGTTTCCACGCACATAATTTTATTAATGATACAGAGACATGATGGGAAATAAAAACATTACACCAATTCCATGAGTAATCTCAGTACAAGTACATCAACACTGCTGTCTTTGCTCCGCCTTGTAATATAACTTATTTGTCTCGGACTCTTTCCTGTGTCCGAACTCACTGAATGCCTGGCTGAGATTCCCTCCTCAGCCCAGACACTGAATAACTGGCCAGTTTCCATAAATTATGGGTGGGGGATGTATGTGTGTGTGTGGGAAGATGTGTGTGGGTGGAGGATGTGTGTGGGGGTATATGTGGGTGGTGGGCTGTGTGTGGGTGGGAGGTGTGAGTTTGACTGGGTGGTTGGGGGTGTGTGGGTTGGTGGTGGAGGATATGTGAGTCGGTGTGTGTTGGTGGGTGGAAGATGGGTGTGTGGGTCTGGGGATGAGACAACGAGAGAGTTAGTGTGTGTGAAAGAAACCAAAAAGGAAGAAAGAAAGAAAGAGAGAGAGATAGAGAGGGTGGAGCGCATGTTTTTCATGTGACGTGCTATTCCATATTGTGTCTGTATACTCATCATACATATCATTTTACTGCCAGTTGATTTTCTAACACGTACTGACAAAAATTTGTGCACTGCTTATTACATTATGTTTATGTCAATTTTAGGAATCAGCTTATTGCATCGCATCACTATTTTTTTGTTACTCTACACAATGTATGTGCATAATTTGATCTCTAGTTTTTACATTTTTTTTTTTAGGATGTTCACGATGATCGTCAGTGTAGGTGTGTGTAAAGTGTGGGAGTTTGTTCACATTAGCTTCAGTGATTACTTAAGGCATTATGTGTGTGTCTAGATGTGAGGACTCTGTTATTGTTGGGGGATGAGTTTGTGGGTAGGGGTATGTGTGTCGGGGTATGTGTGTGTGGGTAGGGGAATTGTGGGTGGGTGGGTGGAGAGATATGTTGGTGGGTGGGGGAATATGTGTGTGGATGAGGGATGTGTCTGGGTGGAAATGTGAGTGGGTCGGTGGGGGTGTCAGTGTGGGCGAGGTATGTGTGTGAGTTGGTGGGTATTGGTGGGTGGGGGTGTGTATGTGTGTGTGTGGGTATGTGGATGGGTGTGTGAGGATGTGTGTAGGAGGTGTGGGGGGTGTGTGTGTGGGTTGGGAGATGGGTGTGGATGATGTGTATATGCTTGGAAGAGGTGCGTGGGTTGGGGATGTGTGTGTGTGTGTGGGTCGGTGTTTTTGTGTGGATGAGGGAATGTGTGGATGGTGAGTGTATGTGTGCATTGTGAAGGTGGGTGGGTGGGTGGGAGAGGTGTGTTGGAGTACGGGAGAAGTGGGTGGGTGGGGAGATGTGGGAAGTGTGGATTTTTGGGGGATGTGTAGGTGGGTGCGGAGATGAGTGGGTTAGTGGGTAGAGGGATGTGTATGGATGGGGCGTGGGTGTGGGTGAGGGATGTGTGGGAGGAGGATATGTGTTTGAGTTGGTGTGTTTGCGTGGGTGTTTGTGGGTAGTGGAATGTGTGGGTGTTGGCGGGTGGGGGATATGTGGGTGTTGGTAGGTGGGGGATATGTGTGTGGGGGATGTGTGTTTGCATGGGAGATGTGTGTGTTGGTGGGGGGATGTGTGTCGGTGGGGGATGTGTGTGTGGTTGCTGGGGTGTGTGGGTGGATGTGAAATGAGTGGGTTGGTGGGGAAATGTGAGTGTGGATGGAAATATGTGTGGGTATGGGTTGTTGATGTGTGAGTGGGTGAGTGATATGTGTGTGTTGGTGCGGGGTGTGTGTGTGAAAGGTTTGTGTGTGTGGTGGGAGGGTGTGTGGGTGGGTGGGTGGAGCATGTGTGTGTGGGTGAGCTTGAGTGAATTAGGGTATGTGTGAGTGGATGGAAAGATGCGTTTGGGTGAGTGAGAGATGTGTGTGTGGGTTGTTGCGAGATGTCTGAGATGGTGGCAGGATCTCTGAGTAGGTGGAGGGATGAGTGGGGGATGTGTGGTGGGTTTGGGATGTGTTGGTATGTGTGCGTAATGTGTGAGTAGGTGAGGGATGTGTGTGGGAGGGCTGATGTGTCACATAACATGAGAATGTGCATTGTTTATGCTTACAACATTCATTTGACAATGTTTTTTTTTTCCTACGTGAATGCATCATACACTGTTGATGAACGAACGATGAGTGATTGGAAGGGCCGAATTTAAGACAGGCCTACGCGCCCAATTTGTTCCCATTTGAACATAAAGCTAAATTCTATTCAATTCAATTCAACGAAGCCCAAACACTGAATAACTGGCTAGTTTCCTTAACGTAGTCCAAACACTGAATAACTGGCTAATTTCCCTAACGTAGCCCAAACATAACTGGCTAGTTTCCTTAACGTAGCCCAAACATAACTGGCTAGTTTCCTTAACGTAGCCCAAACATAACTGGCTAGTTTCCTTAACGTAGTCCAAACACTGAATAACTGGCTAGTTTCCTTAACGTTGCCCAAACATAACTGGCTAGTTTCCTTAACGTAGCCCAAACATAACTGGCTAGTTTCCTTACCGTAGCCCAAACATAACTGGCTAGTTTCCTTAACGTAGTCCAAACACTGAATAACTGGCTAGTTTCCTTAACGTTGCCCAAACATAACTGGCTAGTTTCCTTAACGTAGCCCAAACACTACTGCGGCTGAAAGCACACTCATGTTACATATATCAATATGTATGTAATATTATAATAGTGTGTATGCGAAATTATATAAATCTATATGTGATATTATAACAATCTGCATCTGATATTATAACAGTGTGTATGTGATATTGTAATAATCTGTACGTGGTAGAGTGGCTTTAAACTAGGGCTGCGGAAGTTAACGATTAATCAATCGATTAATCGTTAATTTTTATTAACGATTAAATTTTTTTAACGATTAATCGAAAACTTACCACCTCCAAAACAAACATCCACTAACTACAGTATCAGAATGTTCAGCTGAGACGGTCTATTGCAGCATCGTCACCTGCTTCGAAGCAAGCTACTTTGGGTCACTTTTGTCGTTCGTCAGATCGTCCAGTGACTGCTGCATTATAACATGGTATTTAAGCATCACTTGGATTGCTAATTGTGGCAGACCAATATCAGTAGTAGATGACGACGACCTTCAATAAAAATTACGCACAGCATTGCAAAATGCTGAATATAAGCTACCTTCCCGCTGCACTATTGACAAACTGTTGACTGTACTGCTAAGTATAACAGCAAGATTCAAAATGTTAAAGAATATGTGAAAAACTCAAAGGGAATTGCGTTAACATCTGATTTTTGGACATCTCTAGGTAACGAAAGCTATTGTGGAATTACTGGCCATTGGATTGCCGATGACTGGAAATTGCAAAATGTTGTTCTTGAATGCGTGAATGTTATTGAACGTCATTATTCTGACAGTGTTCTAACAATGCAAGAAATATGGTTTCAGCTGTTGTTAAAGTCGGCTTTGCACATATTCCTTGTTTCGTTCATAGCTTACAACTGAGCATATTACATGGATTTAAAGCCACTGATACTGAAAAATTGTTTGGGAAATGTCAAAAAATTGTCGGACATTCTAAACATAGTGCTGCAAACACAACCGAGTTGCAAAATTGTACTGAGTCACCATTGTGTAAGCTGCAGCAAGATGTACCAACAAGATGAAACAGTATGTTTATTATGCTACTGAGTCTTCTACAGGTCAGAGAAGCATTAACTGTCTACATGTCAGATGAAAAGATGCAATACAAAGGTCCAAAACTGTCAGATTCAGATTGGGAGAAGATTTCGAAATATGTCAAAGTTTTGGACTTATTCTGTCAGACCACGGTCCTGCTTGGCGGTCAAGATTATGTTTCATGTAGCTGTGTATTGCCACTGCCATAATCGTTGACAAAGCATATGACTGTACACGATGATGATCCGGGCTACATAGCTAAATTTAAGGCAGCATGTATTAATGACTTCAGTGAACGTGTAGCTAATATGACAAGTATTGAAATACTACAGATTGCAACAGCACTTGATCCACGCTACAAATACCCGAAGTGTTTGTCAAAAGATGCAAAAGAACGAACTTGGTCACGTATTGAACAACAAACAGCAGCTGATGTTCATGATGAGCAGATGGAGACTGCTGCAACGAATGATACTGACATTGACAACGAAACTATATGTGAGCCAAATGAAAAGCGTATTAATCTAATTAATTCTGACTCAGACACGGAAGATCATGTCGGCAGTTCTTCTGATGAATTACTGCGTTATAAAATGGAGATTTATCGTTATTACCGGCCTCTGTGGCTAATGGCTTGCGAACGCGGTTTGTGAGTCCGTATACCCGGGTTCGAAACACGGCGCTGCTGGTTTTTTCGGAAAAGGTATAGGGGCCGGTCGTTCAGAAAGCAATGGCAAACTACTGAACGTAACACTTGCTTAGTACATCAACAGCAGCTGAAAATGCTGG
>OY992877.1:217965838-217990838 GCA_963921405.1 Cepaea hortensis | reverse complement strand
CCTGGCATGTTTGTAAACTCACACGCATTGTCCTCTCCCCCTGGCATGTTTGTAAGCTCACACGCAGTGTCCTCTCCCCCTGGCATGTTTGAAAACTCACACGCAGTGTCCTCTCCCCCTGGCATGTTTGTAAACTCACACGCAGTGTCCTCTACCCCCTGGCATGCTTGTAAACTCACACGCAGTGTCCTCTCCTCCTGGCATGTTTGTAAACTCACACGCATTGTCCTCTCCCTCTGGCATGTTTGTAAACTCACACGCAGTGTCCTCTCCCCCTGGCATGTTTGTAAACTCACATGCAGTGTCCTCTCCCCCTGGCATGTTTGTAAACTCACACGCAGTGTCCTCTCCCCCTGGCATGTTTGTAAACTCACACGCATTGTCCTCTCCCTGGCATGTTTGTAAACTCACACGCAGTGTCCTCTCCCCCTGGCATGTTTGTAAACTCACACGCAGTGTCCTCTCCCCCTGGCAAGTTTGTAAACTCACACGCAGTGTCCTCTCCCCCTGGCATGTTTGTAAACTCACACGCATTGTCCTCTCCCCCTGGCAAGTTTGTAAACTCACACGCAGTGTCCTCTCCCCCTGGCATGTTTGTAAACTCACACGCAGTGTTCTCTCCCCCTGGCATGTTTGTAAACTCACACGCATTGTCCTCTCCCTGGCATGTTTGTAAACTCACACGCATTGTCCTCTCCCCCTGGCATGTTTGTAAGCTCACACGCAGTGTCCTCTCCCCCTGGCATGTTTGAAAACTCACACGCAGTGTCCTCTCCCCCTGGCATGTTTGTAAACTCACACGCAGTGTCCTCTACCCCCTGGCATGCTTGTAAACTCACACGCAGTGTCCTCTCCTCCTGGCATGTTTGTAAACTCACACGCATTGTCCTCTCCCTCTGGCATGTTTCTCGTCGCTGGAGCAATCACACAATTTTAAATGTTCTGGCACACAAATCACGCTATCGGCCTGATGCCGCCAGACAGCTGACATTTGATCCTGTCAAGAACAGCCATCGTTTCTGACGGCAATAAATCTTGACTGTCATCTCGACAAGGGTCTTAAATCTGCACCGACAAATATCAATGGATTGCCTGCTTTCTACATTTTTCAATTTATGTGAACACAAGGCTACATTCACTAGCCCAATAAAACGTCTAGTTATCTCCCATGTTAACACACCCCGACATTCACTGGCCCGATAAAGCGTCTAGTTATCCCCCCCCCCCCCATGTTAACACACCCCGACATATACTGGCCTAATAAAACGTCTAGTTATTCCCCCCCCCCCCCCATGTTAACACACCCGGACATTATTCACTGACCCAATAAAACGTCTAGTTATCCCCCCATGTTAACACACCCCGACATACACTGGCCTAATAAAACGTCTAGTTATCCCCCCCCCCCCCCCTCATGTTAACACACCCGGACATTATTCACTGACCCAATAAAACGTCTAGTTATCTCCCCATGTTAACACACCCCGACATTCACTAACCCAATGAAACGTCGAGTTATCTCCCTTGTAAACACATCCCGACATTCACTGACTTAGTCACACGTCTAGTTATTCTCTCCCCCCCCCCCCCCCCCCCACTAAAAAAAAAAATGAACATCCCTCTCTACACACAATTGATGTTTCTTTTCTATATATCGTATGCCATTAAACAGCTGCCTAGATTAACCAAAGGCCCAGTTAGCCACTGTGACAAGCCTTGTAAGTGTGAGAGAACACAAGGATTTGCCTATATGAAGTAATGCGTATATTTTGCAGACAGAAAATGCAGACAAGAAAATCCGGCTGCTGTGGAGGCGGAAGTACAGGCTTTTGATCTTCGAGAATTCTTTAGAGGATGATGCTGTCATTTACACGGATGGGTCGATCGTTCGACGAGTGAGAAGTTCATGGGCCTTTGCGGTTCAGGCCCGGGGAAGAAATGTGAAGGAAGATTCTGGTACATTTGCCTTGACCAAGAGTAGTCTGAATATGGAAGTTATGGCAGTAAGTTAAGCAAAAACATGGCTCGAAACACAGGCATTCACTAGGGCATGTTTCCTTAGCCATGTTCATCGCCATGTTCTCCGATGTCCTTTGTCTCATGACAGGACCACTATATGTCTCTTTATTTTAGTTGTGGATACTGTTCTGTCTTCATTAGTGTCTTTCCAGCACTGCTTCCGAGTTACTCCATCCGTCCAAGCTATTGGCAAAATATATCTGAGTTACTCCAACCAACCAAGCTATTGGCAAAATGTGTCTGAGTGACTCTAGTCGTCCAAAGTATCCGCAACATGTGTCTGAGAGACTGCAGCCGTACAAGCTATTGGTAACATGTGTCTGAGAGACTGCAGCCTTACAAGCTATTGGTAACATGTGTCTGAGAGACTGCAGCCGTACAAGCTATAGGTAACATGTGTCTGAGAGACTGCAGCCGTACAAGCTATTGGTAACATGTGTCTGAGAGACTGCAGCCTTACAAGCTATTGGTAACATGTGTCTGAGAGACTGCAGCCTTACAAGCTATTGGTAACATGTGTCTGAGAGACTGCAGCCGTACAAGCTATTGGTAACATGTGTCTGAGAGACTGCAGCCGTACAAGCTATTGGTAACATGTGTCTGAGAGACTGCAGCCTTACAAGCTATTGGTAACATGTGTCTGAGAGACTGCAGCCGTCCGAGCTATTGGTAACATGTCTCTGAGAGACTGCAGCCGTCCGAGCTATTGGTAACATGTGTCTGAGAGACTGCAGCCGTACAAGCTATTGGTAACATGTCTCTGAGAGACTGCAGCCGTCCGAGCTATTGGTAACATGTGTCTGAGAGACTGCAGCCGTCCGAGCTATTGGTAACATGTGTCTGAGAGACTGCAGCCATTCAAGCTACTGATTGGCAGTATGTGTCTGAGTGACTCCAGTCGTCAAAGGTATTGGCAACATGTGTCTCAGAAACCAGGTCTCAGCTGCCTGGAAATATTGTCTCATTTGTTACATGTGTTCCAAGACTGACTGCCATACAACCATACAATAACAACGTGTATATAAGAACGGATTCCATAAAACAATTATGTATTACCTGGAAAACATCCATTACATAGATTTCATCTTCTCAAATTCACCTTTTTCGTGACCTATTTCGCTTCTAATCTCCGCCACGCAATCTTCCATCTGATGTCATGACTGCCAACGAATATTTACGAATGTTTAGAAATTGACGAGAAGGGCAACAGGCAGCAATTTCTCAACATATCACGAGCTATGGCCATGGCGTGAACACAGACAGAGCATTTCGTAGACTGTGTCCCACGAACAATAAATATTTGCTAAAATATAGTGAGGCTTTAGCAATTAAGCGGTCCCAGCCGGTTTTGTGCAGACAGACAGAGTTCATTATAAATTTGAAATTACCGTGGGGATAACAAATTATCCACATTGGAACAATACATGAGACGGTGTGTTTTAATTGTTTCAGCTTAAGTATTATTCCTCTATTCAATTCATATGATATACAACTCTGCAGTATCAACCTGAAGAGATGCAGAGAATTATGCATTAACTGTTGCAAATATCATTCAGAGGTTTAGTGAATAGTTCATCCCTAGTTCTCCCAGTGCCTCTAATTCTTCTAACGTGATTCTGTCTGACGATAGCTTTTCTCCATTCTTCATATGTTCGGCAGTGACTTCTTCCTTTAGTACAGTCTGCCCTTCTAAGTTTCTGCTTTATGTCAACCCTGCTGGCTCTCAATCATATCACTGTCTTCTGTATTCATTTTGCCTCTTCATCACGATACCTCCTTCAATTAATACCTTTTCTATTTGTGATATTCAGTCGTACCTTTCACCATAAGAGACCACTGATTTGTTTGTCATGTGCGTTGTGCCTTTAATAAAATGTTAATTTTTTTTTGTCGCGCTGCTTGCTGGGCCAGTTTTCCCTCCGCATGTATACATTTACCTGATACTGGTATGTTAGGGTTATAACAATCTTCTCATTGTAAAATAGTCACAGGAAACATATTATTATGTGATACCAATCCCCTGCTGGATGTACTAGTCAATGATCACGTGTGATACTAATGTCTGTGTAATGTAGTATTGTCCGACCACAATTTGTGTACCTATACCTAAGAAAGACTGGCCAGCTAATGAAATATCCTGGATTATAGAAATAAAAGATTTTCATTGCCCAATGGATTCTCCCTTACAGACTACTGCCCACAGGACAGACTTAAGAAATGTCTGTCTATCATAGGCCAGATTTCCTGCCACTATTTATGTCACGTGACAATGATCTATCACACCTTGAATGCGTCTAGCTTGTGACCTTCCGCTTCTTGCAGCCGCAGTACTTCCCTCCATAAGTACATTCTCCACATAGCTCTGTCTGTCTCTATATATGTGCCTGCAATATAACATGACCCATTTGTGTTGTGTGTATTCTCATCGCTGACCAACTGAGAGTATACCACAACAAACAATTAATAATGTATGGACCACCAAATGACAGTATACCACAACAAGCAATGATGTACGGACCACCAACTGACAGTATACCACAACAAGCAATGATGTACGGACAATCAACTGACAGTATGTTGTTTGTCCATCAAGAATGATGATAAAAATTCATTTCATCCAGTGAGGTTGAAAGTATGGAGCCGTGAGTTCTAAGATGGCTGATAAGGCCTATTTTGGCTCGAAATGTTCTTTGACAATGTGGACAAAGAATGCTTGACGTTTCTGGAGGAGGATTTTGTGCAGTGGTTTTTCTGTCCAGCCTGTTCTTTACAGCTCTTGCAGTCCTGGTTGGTTCACAATTTACTGCACCCTTGCGTAATGATGTACGCCTAGAATTTTGGTTTTTGGCAGCAGTTTCCCATGTGTCAATATGAATTCCAAAAGCGTTCAGTGAGATTTACAGTGTCTTTAAAGCGTTTCCTCTGGTCGCCTTGGCAACGTTTACCACAACGCATCCAAGGCCGTAAGAAAATCGTTTAGGAAGCCTGTGATCTGGTATCTGTTAAGTGACCGGCCCAGCTAATCTGATTCTTCATTAGTAGAGTGTGGATACTGGGCGTGGACGCTCACTCTAGAACTTCAGTGTTTGGGATCTTGTCTTGCAATTTAATCTTCAATAGCTTCTTAAAGCAGACTGTGTGGAAGTGGTTTAATTTCCTAGCATGTCGCTGATAAACAGTCCAGGTTTCACAAGCATAGCAGTATGGATAACACAACTGACAGTATACCATAACGAGCAATGATGTTCGGACCACCAACTGACAGTATACCACAACGAGCAATGATGTTCGGACCACCGGCTGAAAGTGTACCCCAGCAAGCAATGATGTACGGAGCAAACAGAACCAGAAGAAGAGGCGTACCATATAAACTACGAACACAGGGTATAAGATATTAGTCTCCATACATGAAGCCCATAATCAGGCACTCTAACGCTGTTTATGCTCTCCGGATAACCGGATTGTAAAGGCACATATCCCATGTATTATATTGATTGGATGTCGTCTTAGTAGAGAGAACGAACGAACGAACGAACTTTATTTTTAAAGGGTAACAAATTGGGCACGCAGGCCCGTCTTACATTCGGCCCTTCCAATCACTTATCTTTCGTTCATCAGTCCATAGTGCATTCACAAAGGAAAAAAAACAGTGTCAAATGAAGGTGTTTGTCTTTTAAAGTTCATGTGGAGGCTTTGGTGGTGAAGGCTGGTAGCGGACTTAGTGCATTGAGGGCGATGGCAGCAACCGGGGTAGAGCAGACGATGCTTCTTTCAGCAATTACTCGTTTCTGTTATTGAGTATGGTCTGGGGCCACTGCTGTGGCCATGCGGGTGATCCTGGGGTGGACAAAGGACACACCAATTATATGTGCGAGGTATAATCTGGCGCTGCCGGCAGTGGCGGATGGGCATGGGCCAGGTGGTACCTGGGAGTTGGTGCTGATGGGGATCGTCCACCTGCGTGGGGTCATGGGTGTGGTCGGAGGTCATAGGCTGGGACGGGGTGAATCCTGGATGGCACGGTCGGAGATGTCTATGCGTCGGGTGTGTGATCTAGAGACCATCAGTTGTGAAAAGGACTGGATTGGGGTGCCGGCGGACGGGACGGACTTACACATTGTAATGCTGGCACCGGGTCGTGGGTGCAGAGAATGGGCAGTGGGCCGCACACAGTTTGAGGTGTAACACCTGATCCAGACTGATACACATCAAGGTGACATAGTGATCAATGCTGATGGGTCAGTGCTGAGAAACGGACGGAGTAGTTGGGGTATCATTGCGAAGGCTAATAGACGATTCTTTGAAAAGGATAGTTTGGCATATAAGGCTACGACCTCCAGCATGAAATGGAGGTGGAAGCAGTCACAGCGGCATTCCGTTGGTTAGAGGAGACCACTGCAACATACATTGTCTTGATCACGGACTCAAGGAGTATGCTTAGTAAGGTGTAGAAAGGGGTGTTTAGTGTGGAATGGCTCACTCGCTTCAGAGGTCACAGATTGTGAGAGACTGGCAAAGAATGCACCTCTGGGTGGTAGATTACCTATGAACAAGGGGGAGTTGGTCGTGCGCCTGTGGGACCAGGTGGAGAAGGTGGGGGAACAGACGAAGAACCCATATGTGGAAAGGATGAGATTGCGGGGGATTGCCATGCGTTCTGGTCGAATATCAAAACTGAGAGCGAAGAGCAGGAGAACTTTCAGTCAGATAGCGGTGGAAACGATAAGTAGTGTGACTCTTCGCTGGCTGTTGAACGAGGGGACGGAGCACGTAAGGGAATGCCCTGAGTGCGGTGATGTCAATTCTTAGCTCAACACATCTCAACTTATGCTTCAACTCGACACCGCAAGGTGCATGAGCAACAAGATGAGATGATGATGATTCTCATCGCCCACGTTATCGTGTTGTTGTCAAATGAATGTTACAGACATAATATTGAATAATTAATAAAAGTTCAAAACAGTGTAAGAAACGTCTGTGTTATCAATTAGCTTTCATGCTAAAACAGTTCTGTCTGTTTCCGTTCTGTTCCTAGCTAATGGCTGTACGCGGTGCAAGGCTTTCAACAGGAACTGCAACCGGTGTAATTGTCAAGGAATTGTTAGAATGGAGGTTACCTACCTTCATATATTTCTGTGTAGTTTCTGACTGCAAATATCCGGAATAGTGAGTATGGTTGCTGACGGCAAACACCCGTAATAGTGAGTGTGGTTTCTGAAAGCAAACACCCGGAATAGTGAGTGTGGTTTCTGACGGCAAACACCCTTAATAGTGAGTGGTTTCTGACAGCAAATACCCGTAATAGAGAGTGTAAATTCTGACGGCAAACACCCGGAATAGAGAGAGTAGATTCTGACGGAAACACCCGGAATAGTGAGTGTGGTTTCTGGAGGCAAATACCCGGAATAGTGAGTGTGGTTTCTAACAGCAAATACCAGTAATAGAGAGTGTAGATTCTGACGGCAAAACACCCGGAATAGTGAGTGTGGTTGCTGACGGCAAATATCCGGAATAGTGAGTGTGGTTTCTGAAAGCAAACACCCGGAATAGTGAGTGTGGTTTCTGACGGCAAACACCCTTAATAGTGAGTGGTTTCTGACAGCAAATACCCGTAATAGAGAGTGTAAATTCTGACGGCAAACACCCGGAATAGAGAGAGTAGATTCTGACGGAAACACCCGGAATAGTGAGTGTGGTTTCTGGAGGCAAATACCCGGAATAGTGAGTGTGGTTGCTGATGGCAAACATCCGGACTAGTTTTCGTATTTTATTTCTTATGTTCCGAAGCACAAAGCTTATAAAAGTATGCGATGTGTTCATGGCATTATAACATTATCTCATGTCATTATCAGCCTTTCCCCCAGAGATTACACCGACGCGCCCGCTACGATAACAATAACATCAAGTTACAAGTGAGCCTTTCTTAACTCAGCTCAATCAGGTTACAAGCCAGGAGGACGGTCGTCACCACTGCTCGGGTTTTATACTAGCTAGCTCAGTCTCTCTCCGCTGAGCAGCTCCGCCTATCTCAGGCAAGGCTAGCCTAGACAATAAGGCCCACCAGAGAAAACCACCTTTCCGTATCTTGAGTCTAGAATTGTTGCCTCTTCTGGTCGACACATCCGACAGTGACAGTCCTTTTGGAACATGGTTAGTTTGAGTGCAGTTTACTAACCCATGAGCTGGGATATTCTGACATGTTCTAGAACCAGCTGTTGCTTTTCTCGACTTCACAATGTCTACAGATATTCTGGCATGTTCTAGGACCAGTTTCTGCCTTTCTAGACTTCACGATGTCTACATAGACAAGGGGAAGTCAATAAGTAAGACGCAAATGGCTGTAGCAAAAATACCTAAATATGATAACAACTTGAAACCAGTTTATTTTTATACACACAATGTCCCTTTATTTCTCAACATAATTTCCACCAACATTGATGCACTTATCCCATCGTTTTATCAGTCCTCCCACACCGGCTGCATAGAACTGCGTGCTGTGTTTTCTAAACCACGTTTTCACTTCACATTCAACTTCGGCGTCATTCGAGAAATGTCTCCCGCCAAGGTGAGTTTTCAGTGGACCAAATAAGGTGGAAATCGCTAGGGTTAAGTATGGGCTGTAAGGTGGATGTTCCAGAACTTCCCACCTTAGTTGGTTAATTTTCTCCTGAGTTAATCGAACCGTATGTGGTCTGACATTATCATGAAGCAGCAACACGCCTCTAGTCAGCAGTCCTAGACGTTTTCTTCGAACTGCATCATGAAGCATCGATAGAACTTCACAGTACGATTCAGAATTCACATTGTCACCTTTCTTCTTGAAATTGGTTAAAAGCACGCCTTGACAATCCCAGAACACTGTCAGCATAACATTCCATGCTGATGGCGTAACCTTGAATTTTTGGACACAAGGCGAAGAAGGATGTTTCCATTGCATTGAAGCTCGCTTTGATTCGGGCTGGTAGTGATACACCCATGATTCGTCCCCAGCAACAATCCTGTTCAGCTTCTCTTCTCCTTCATCTTAGTATCGACAGAGATGATGCAAGGACAGGCCAAATCGGTTCATTTTGCGTTCCTCCTTCAATTTTCTGGGTACCACCTTGATTACACGTTCTTAAATTTCAAACGATCATGCATTATGCTGTATGCTAAACCATGTGAGCACCCTATTGCAGATGCTACAGTGTCTATCGTTACTCGCCTGTCACCTCTAATCATCTCCTCCACCCGCTGCACGGATGCCTCTGTTGCAATCTCAAAAGGACGACCAGATTGGATTTCATTTACAAATTTATAGCGTCCTTGAGAATTTTTTTTTCAACCCAGCTATACACCATTTTACGGGACAAACATTTGTCAGCCTAAACAGGAAGCATTTCCTTATGAATGTCCTTCGCAGGCAGTCTTTTTTCCCACAATAAAAAAAAAAAAAAACAACGCACATCTGCACGTTGCTCTTTGGTTGTGCACTCCGTAAGTACAGTCGCCATTTTGTTTATGCTCTGCACATGCGCATGAGACACCTAGCGCCACCTGACGACCGTGAATACAAAGTTCGATGTTACTGTCACCTAATGACACCTGTAGAAAACACCAACTACATTTACCTGCCATGCTTCAGAACTGTGTGACTTACTTATTGACTCGCCTTCGTATTTCGGCATGTTCTATGACCAATTGTTGCTTTTCTCGACTTCACGTTGTCTGTAACATGACGACGTCTACGGTCATTCGCTCCACGTTGCAAAGTAAACCCATAACCGGGAAAACACGCACCCTTCGAAACAATATTACATCGTTCATGAACGTGTCATAATTTTGACATGTGAGGTCGGGTTCAAAACACCATAGCTGATTGGAGGAGGGTTAACCCCAAAGCTTGCCAGAATGCATGACGGGATCGTCCAAAGCTTATACCGCGCAGAAGTATTGAAATTTCAAAGGAACAAGATGTGTTTTCTTGGAATTTATATTATACTATGCCCCTCTTCAGTTAAATGGTAAGGACTACCTCTAATGGATATTATGATGGATATATTATGATGATAAAAAATGATATCGGTCTCTGTGGCTAAGGGCTTGTGAACGTGGTTTGCGAGCCCGTATACCCGGGTTCGAAACACAGCGGTGCTGGTTTTTTCGAAAAAGGTATAGGAGCTGGTCGTTCAGAAAGCAATGGCAAACTACTGAACGTAAAATTTGCCCAGGAATCACGAACAGCAAAGATGCTGGGGTTGACTCCTACGTCCTGTGAAAGAATGTAACTTAATTAAATTTTTTCTTAAATTATGGTGATAACGTGAAGGTAACCCGTGTACCGTGCGTGTGTGTGTGTGTGTGTGTGTGTGCGCGTGCGTGCGTGCGTGCGTGCGTGCGTGTGTGTGTGTGTGTGTGTACGGTTCCAGCACATCTAAATATTCTTCTCTATTTAAAGATAGCCATCATTTGTCCCTGTCTGACGCAATGGCGGCTGCTGCCAGCACCTCAACTGAATATATTCGATCTAATCTGTAATCTTTCAGCCTTACAGAAAAATTCATTTTGCGTGCATAATATCTAATACTGTAGGTAGAAGCTAGTCTATGCGCTTTCATGCTTTACTTTACATGAATACTTGTTAGTCTCTTGATTCATTCAATAGCCTGGTTCTGGAGGGACAAACCTAGCCTTCTGTACACCGACAGTCATTTTCGTCCGTTACACAGTTAATCTTAAGCCACATGCTGAATGAGAGAAGGTGTAGAAGTATTTTTGCCCTGTCTATCTTCATGTATTTGAGAGATTTTTATGTGGCACGACTGGCAGTGGTGATTTTCAGGTCCTGCTGAAATTACCATGCTGTGATATATTCGTTCAGAGATGCCCAATGACTAAATACCGTCTAATGCACTCATAACGAAACTGACGTTAAGCAAACTGACCAGACTAGAGACACAAACCTTAGTCCTCAGCGTAGACTGAAAGGACTCAATGCATATAACTTCAGGCTAAGGAAGAAGAAGATTATAAATATTGTATGAGAAATAACGCTGTGATTTGCCAATCTCATATCTGTATCTATGTGTACATGTTGTAAGTCCATGAGTGAGAGACGGAGTGAATTTCCTCAATGAATATTTCACCTGTAACTTAATGTGATTATTTCATGAACTTAACTATAACTGTACCATTTTAAGTATGAACATATTCATGATAAGGTTTCATGCATTATACTTCCAACCAACATAGGGAATATCATTTAGAATATCACACCCCTGTTTGGAGGAGTAAGTAAATGGAGATATTCATCATAAGCTTTCATGCATTATAACTTCAAATCAGCATGGGAAATATCATTTAGAATATCACACCCCTGTTGGGGAAGTAAGCAAAGGAAGGGAAATTGCAGGAGAGGTGTAAGACACTCGAGAATCACACATGAACTGTAAACATGAAAACAAACATTCTGATGCAGCCATGATTTGGGAATATGAGTTAATATGAATGATCATACCATCACAGCTTCCACTCTGTATCATTGCGGTTTAGGTTCAAACCTGGATGTGTATGCTTGCTCATGTAAATTCTCCATCAGACTTCTAGGCCTTGTCATTCTCTAATATCTGTGTCCTCTATGAGAATATCAGCACATTCAGACCATTATATCAACAAGAGCAAAAGAAGATACGGCTTTGCAGATAATATTGCCAGCAGCAGTTTAGGTTGATCCAGTACATAGGAGAGACACACTGCAGTAGATCTCATGTCAATTCAAGGCTTTGCTGACAGACATGATATTAAAAACTCCTACGACTCACTGAAAGTTATCTATGGTCCTACATCACCAGGCATAGCTCCCCTCCTCGGTGCAGATAGGGGTACATTGGTCACCGATAAGAAATAAATCCTTCAACGCTGGGCAGAGCATTTCAGCAACATCTTGAATGCAATTTCCTACTTCGATGATGAAACCATCAACTGCCTTCCTCAAGTTCCCACCAATGAGACACTTGATGACCTGCCAACCATAGTGGAAGTAAACAAAGCCATCCAGCAACTCTCCAGCGGCAAGGCACCTGGTCCTGACTCCATCCCAGCAGAGATATACAAGGCAGGTGGGCCGGTCCTAACAGAGCAGCTTCACCAAGTCTTTACAAACATATGGGTGAACGAGACCATGCCACAAGATTTCAAGGACGCGTCAATAGTCCACCTTTACAAACGTAAAGGAAACCGCCAATCCTGTGACAACCACCGAGGCATCTCCTTGCTTTAAATTGCAGGGAAGATACTCGCCAGAATTCTTCTCAATCGCCTCACAGCCCATCTCGATCAAGGTCTTTTTCCTGAGAGTCAATGTGGCTTCAGAAAAGAACGTGGAACTGTTGACATGATTTTCGCTGCAAGGCAGCTGCAAGAGAAATGTCAGGAACAGAACTGCAAAATGTTCTCCACTTTCATTGACCTTACCAAGGCTTTTGATACAGTCAGCAGAGAAGGACTGTGGAAGATTATGGCAAAATATGGCTCTCCACAAAAGTTTGTCCAAATAGTGCGGCTATTTCATGATGGCATGCAGGCAAGAGTACAGGAAAATGGTGAACTGTCTGAGCCCTTTCCTGTCACCAATGGAGTGAAGCAACGATGTGTCCTGGCACCAACACTGTTCAGCCTCATGTTTTCAGCCATGTTGATGAATGCCTTCGAGAACAACAACATTGGAATAGACATCAACTACCGCATGGATGGAAAGTTATTCAATCTCAGAAGGCTGAAAGCTAAAACCAAAATTAACAGCGACACCGTCAGAGAGCTCCGGTTTGCTGATGATTGCGCTCTATACGCCAACTCAGAGGCGGACATGCAACATAATGTCACAGCTTTCTCACATGCCTGTGCCATCTTTGGGCTCAATATCAACTTGGAGAAGACTGTAGTTATGTACCAGCAAGCTCTAGGGAATAATCACACTGTGCCGAATATCAAAGTGAATGGTCATAGACTAAGTGTTCTGGACAAATTCACCTATCTTGGCAGCACTGTGTCACAAGCTGTCACAATTGATGACGAAGTGAATGCAAGAATCTCCAAGGCCAGTGTGGCCTTTGGCAGACTGTACAAGAATGTATGGGACAGAACTGGAATAAGCCTGCAAACAAAGCTAAAAGTCTACAAAGCAGTTGTATTATCCACACTGCTATATGCTTGTGAAACCTGAACTGTTTATCAGCGACACGCTAGGAAATTAAACCACTTCCACACAGTCTGCCTAAGGAAGCTACTGAAGATTAAATGGCAATACAAGATCCCAGACACTGAAGTTCTAGAAAGAGCGTCCATGCCCAGTATCCACACTCTGCTGATAAAGAATCAGATTCGCTGGGCTGGTCACTTGACTCGCATGCCAGATCACAGGCTCCCTAAACGAATTTTTTACAGCGATCTGCGTTGTGGTAAACGCTCCCAAGGCGGCCAGAGGAAACGCTTTAAAGACACTCTGAAAATCTCTCTGAATGCTTTTCGAATTCATCGTGACACCTGGGAGACTGCAGCCAGAGACCGAAATTCGTGGCGTGCATCATTACACAAGGGTGCAGTCATGTGTGATGCAACCAGGACTACAAGATCTGTAAAGAAAAGGCAGGACAGAAAAACCAATGCAGGAAATCCTCCTCCAGAAACGTCAAGCATTCTTTGTCCACATTGTCAAAGAACATTTCGAGCCAAAATAGGCCTTATCAGCCATCTTAGAACCCACGGCTCCATACTTTCAACCCCACTGGATGAAATGAATGGTCATCATCATTCTTGATGGACAAACAACAACAGATCTCACCTGTAGGTACTGCCTGATTCTTCTACTTTCTGAACCTTCTACCTGTAACCCCTTTGCATTCTTGTCAACTGCACTAACATCTTCAGTTTGACCACATATGAATAGGAGCATTATGATTATTCATTTAGAGAGGAAAGATGGTGTTCGCAGATATATGGAAGGATAGACGGGTGAATAAAGGACGGACAAATCCAGTACAAAAATGGCAAGACTAGTCTGAGAAGAAATTAGGAGAAGCTCAGCATTATGTCCGAGTAATGGTCAGTTTTCCCAGAGTCTGGTATGCCTAGAGTCATCAATGATACTCCAAGATGGTGATACATTCCACAGTGGAACTGCCAGCCTAATGTTTCCAAGTAGTATCTATATGCAACCTTGTTACTTGGAAGTCCTGCCTACAAGTCGCAGATGTGGCCAAATACTTTCACCGACCTTCTTGTTTCAGGATGTTATACGATGGAGATTCTAGAGTTATACCACAAACTCAATTGGACCAGCTCGTTCCAGTGCCAGGCAATATGTTTTGGGGCAATACTGGGAGCGGTCACATGAATCTGCCAGAATGCACACATATGGGAACGTGAGTTTTAGGAAGTCACGGTATGTCTAAGATGAGACATATGGGAACGTGAGTTTTAGGAAGTCACGGTATTGTTTAAGCTGAGACATATAAGAACGTGAGTTTTAGGAAGTCACGGTGTGTCTAAGCTGAGACATATGGGAACGTGAGTTTTAGGAAGTTCACGGTATGTCTAAGATGAGACATATGGGAACGTGAGTTTTAGGAAGTTCACGGTATGTCTAAGCTGAGACATATGAGAACATGAGTTTTAGGAAGTCACGGTATGTCTAAGCTGAGACATATGGGAACGTGAGTTTTAGGAAGTCACGGTATGTCTAAGCTGAGACATATGAGAACGTGAGTTTTAGGAAGTCACGGTATTGTCTACGCTGAGACATATGAGAACGTGAGTTGTAGGAAGTTCACGGTATTTAAGATGAGACAACCGCTACGAGTCTGACAAAGATTTGGTCAACAGATCTAGATGGGATCTAGGACAGATGTGTCTCCTGATTCACGCCTGTAAGGTAACGGGTGTATTCCTATGGGAATTCTGAGGGAAACCTCTATATCTATATGTGTGTAGTCGTCATGACATATAGTCAAGTTGAGTTGGCTGAAGTGATCACATGTGAACCAGCAACTACTATGGCAAGTTTACTTTGTTTCAGGCCCAGTCGGGTCGTACTGAGGTCCAGTGTATAGTTATATATCCAACTTCAATGTGGGTCTACATTGGTGCACCTTTCCGAAACCTTGAACTTGATCAGAATTATACTACAGTAGTCTGCTATTAAGAGGAGCGGCTGGCCGAGTGGCTAGAACGCCGGACTCCCATTCGGTAGACCCGGGTTCGATCCCTCGGTAAGGTGTGGGATTATTTTCTGTCGGGGGCAAACAGAAAATCCTAACCTGCACAGTTCGCGGCGACTGCACTAGCCAGGCGGCCTTAATTCCTCAGGCTCAAAGACCCCTCTGCCATACACCGCAAGGTACTATATTGGCAGTACATGACAGTGATAGTAAGCTATTTTCATGAACATTGCCAGTATGCTAATTCATTATACTCCTAAGTTGGTGATGTTGAACAGTGACAGTGTTAGGGTGCTAATTCATTATACTCCTAAGTTGGTGATGTTGAACAGTGACAGTGTTAGGGTGCTAATTCATTATACTCCTAAGTTGGTGATGTTGAACAGTGACAGTGTTAGGGTGCTAATTCATTATACTCCTAAGTTGGTGATGTTGAACAGTGGCCATGTTAGCATGCTGAGTCATGACATTACCTAGTTGGAGTTGTTGAATAGTGGCAATGCTAGTGAATGGAGCCAACGCTCCAGTCTTATGTGGTTGAATAGATAATCAAATTGACTTTGTGATGCTGAAGAGCAGCCACGCTCTAGGTTTGTGCTGCAGTACTTACCATCCTCTGAGGACGCCTAGAACCCCAGGGTCGCCCATACTTCATTAGTCGTGCCAAATCTGTTGCGAGTGATTACGTCATCGAGGGACGACCAGCCAACAGTATTGAAGTGCCAGTCAGATATCAGACATACAACTGACCAGTCAGATATCAGACATACAACTGACCAGTCAGATATCAGACATACAACTGACCAGTCAGATATCAGACATACAACTGACCAGTCAGATATCAGACATACAACTGACCAGTCAGATATCAGACATACAACTGACCAGTCAGATATCAGACATACAAATGACCAGTCAGATATCAGACATACAACTGACCAGTCAGATATCAGACATACAACTGACCAGTCAGATATCAGACATACAACTGACCAGTCAGATATCAGACATACAACTGACCAGTCAGATATCAGACATACAACTGACCAGTCAGATATCAGACATACAACTGACCAGTCCGATATCATACTCACAGTGTTGAAGTGCCAGTCAGATATCAGACATACAACTGACCAGTCAGATATCAGACATACAACTGACTAGTCAGATATCAGACATACAACTGACCAGTCAGATATCAGACATACAACTGACCAGTCAGATATCAGACATACAACTGACCAGTCAGATATCAGACATACAACTGACCAGTCAGATATCAGACATACAACTGACCAGTCAGATATCAGACATACAACTGACCAGTCAGATATCAGACATACAACTGACCAGTCAGATATCAGACATACAACTGACCAGTCAGATATCAGACATACAACTGACCAGTCAGATATCAGACATACAACTGACCAGTCAGATATCAGACATACAACTGACCAGTCAGATATCAGACGTACAACTGACCAGTCAGATATCAGACATACAACTGACCAGTCAGATATCAGACATACAACTGACCAGTCCGATATCATACTCACAGTGTTGAAGTGCCAGTCAGATATCAGACATACAACTGACCAGTCAGATATCAGACATACAACTGACCAGTCCGATATCATACTCACAGTGTTGAAGTGCCAGTCAGATATCAGACATACAACTGACCAGTCAGATATCAGACGTACAACTGACCAGTCAGATATCAGACGTACAACTGACCAGTCAGATATCAGACATACAACTGACCAGTCAGACATCAGACATACAACTGACCAGTCAGATATCAGACATACAACTGACCAGTCAGATATCAGACATACAACTGACCAGTCAGATATCATACTCACAGTGGAAGGAGAAGACTCCAGAGTGGTCTACGCCTTGAGGTCCTTTGCACCGGGGTTCACCATGTGAGTGGTTAGTACCGACTGGACGACGGCACGAGCCGTGTGACCTGATGAAGACCGATCACCTGTAGATCTTCTCACCTCGCTCATTCAGCGTTGTATATATTTAGTCTTCTATCCAGGCTTTTCAGCCATCCCTCTCTGAGTTTAGTGTGACGTATTATTAAATTACATTTTGCTTTGTTGACCATGGCTTTTAAGTATAAGTATGACTTTTGTCTTGTCAGAGCCCATTGTGGGTAGGAATCCATAGGTGGGAAGGGAAGGTCAACTGTCCCGGTTTGTTCAGGGCCTTGTTGACTGAAAGTCCTATTGAGGTGGTCCGACCAAAGGCTGGGGATATAACTATTGGTATCATACCTGTCCTAGCCTCGGGGTCTTGTTACACTGGGGAGATTCTGTTATTTACAAACAATTGACCCTGGGCTCGCAGCTCGGCTGGGAATAAAACCGGAACCACAAAAAATTGACCCCGGGCTCGCAGCTCGGCTGGGAATAAAACAGGAACGCAGACGTGTCTAGGGCAGAAAATGTGACCGGTGGGCAACTGACCACACCCGCCACCACGTCCGATTAGTGGATACAAATATTCCCCGAAGTGTTCATCTATTCAGATGGATCTGTTGTAAAGCAGCAGAGAAGTGCGTGGGCATTTACAGCCCGTTCAGCGGGCCGAACCGTTCAAGAATCTAGTGGTGCCCACTCTATGACCACGAGCAGCATGACGATGGAGGTGATGGCAGTTACACAGGCTTTCATATGGCTGGAATCACAGCATTATACCAACGTGTGTGTACTAAGTGATTCAATGAGAATGATTCAGAAGGTCGAAGCTGGATCTGTACGTAGACAGTGGACTGAGTCGCTGCGGAAGTCTGTTGTCCGTAAAGTCACCTTCATCTTCGTCCCGGGACATGCGGGAGTCGAGGGAAATGAACGAGCTGACAAACTGGCTGGCTCTGCACCCCCTGTAGATGGCCAGCCCATGGATCGTGCCGATGTTATTAACGTCCTTAAAGATATATGCGAGAACAGAGGACTTTGACGTCAGTGAATCCACATCGCTGTCCAGGATGAAACACTTGGGAGTAAGAATCGGCACGGCCAAGCGCGAGAGGTACATTGGGAAAACGAGGTGCCTCGTCAACCAACACAGAACTGGCACTATTAGCCACCGGACGCTGATGCATATGCTGGGGGGAGGATCTGAGCACCTATGGACATGTCCGGAGTGCAACGAAGATACCCCAACTGATAACTGATAACTGATTCGTCTTGCACCATATGCCCCACGAATCTTACGGCGAGGAGAAGATCATTGACTTGACTGGACTGGACTTGACCGCAGGTGCTCACTCTCTGACAGGTCTCCTGTTGTTGTAGCGGCTACGCTCCTCCCAGAGAGCAATGTAGCCGGGTAATTCACATGACATGATGCCTGGGCGGGGCCTGATGTCTGTGTACACGTGTCTGCCATTCCCGGGTAGAAGATATGAGCGGAATGTGTGACGTCATCGGTGTCATCAGCTCGCGGGTTTCTCTAGCTCAGTAAGAACTACGAGCGGTAAAACTGTCTCGCTTCATGACTGGGTGCCGTCCTGGTGTATACTTCCGTGGTATTCTATAGTTCCGTGGTATTCTATAGTTCCGTGGTATTGTATAGTTTCATGGTATTGTATAGTTCCGTGGTATTGTATAGTTCCGTGGTATTGTATAGTTCCGTGGTATTATATAGTTCCGTGCCATTGTATAGTTCCGTGGTATTGTATAGTTCCTTGGTATTGTATAGTTCCGTGGTATTGTATAGTTCCGTGGTATTGTATAGTTTCATGGTATTGTATAGTTCCGTGGTATTGTATAGTTCCATGGTATTGTATAGTTCCGTGGTATTGTATATTTTCATGGTATTGTATAGTTCCGTGGTATTGTATAGTTTCATGGCATTGTATAGTTAAATGATATTCCGCGGTATTGCATATTTTCACGGTATTGTATAGTTCCGTAGTAGTGTCTAGAAAAAATTGCTGTCACCTAATGCTTTACGGGACTTTGCAGTCAACACCAGCATTTTTCAGCTGCTGTTGATGTAATAGGCAAGTTTTTACGTTCAGTAGTTTACCATTCCTTTCTGAACGACAGGCTCGCATACCAACACGTTATAACACAACGCGACACGGTCTGCTGCACAAATCGGTCGCGGCTGAGATTCGAACGCCTGGTACCCGGATCACGAACCGCGTTCGCAAGCCTTTGGCCACGGAGCCGGCTGGCATTGTATAGTTATGTGGAATTTTATAGTTTCATGGTATTGTATAGTTTCATACATGAACCAACACAACATAATCTAAACAATAAGATCAATCCAACAAGCTGAAATATACAGCACACATATTCACATGATAATTTGAATCGTCTACCACGGCTATTTTAAACTGGATATCATGTCTTTTTGTTTGGACAACGTTGGCTTTTTTAAATGAATGGCAATTGCCTCTCATAGCTTTAACACGGCAACCATTTTGTATATTAAACAACATGCGAATGGCATTGCTCCTAAAAATCACGTGACCGGTTTCCAAAATGTGCCGCCCAATCAATGAGGCAGGAGATGTGGTGTGTAGACTTTGCCATGTTCCTAGAGTCTTTGTCTATTGTTATATCAATGGAATTGGCTATATGTTCTATCACCCAGTTATTCAACTGCCTCTCTTTTCAAACTATGTAGGTAGATTGATTGACACCTGCATGTAAATTGATAAATGCAATAGGATTGATTGATTGATTGATTTAGGAATCGACATCACAGCTTTCGGGGCATTCCCATAAGCGCTCCGTCCCCATACTCAGCAGCCAGCGAAGAGTTCCAACACCAATAATACCAGTAGCAATCTGATTATATGTCCGTCTCGCCTTTCCTCTGAGCGTTGAACCTCGGTCAGATCCCCTCGTCACTCCTCGCTGTCTCATTCTTGCCAGACCATGGTAATCCATTTGCTCCTCCGAGGTGTACACGTGCTCTCACAAGGCCGCAATAGGATTTAGCGTATAAAGGGAGAGGCTCTTTTACGACTTTATTATTGTTGTGTTCACAAGTTAGATTGTCGTAACCACAAGTTAGATTGTTGCATTGCTATCTTTGATTGGTGTATCAACAAGTTAAATTGTTGTATTGACATCTTAGATTGTTCTATCAACAATTTAGATTGTTGTATTGTCATCTCAGATTGTTGTATCAACAAGTTAGATTGTTGTTCTGATTCTTAGATTGTCGTATCAACAATTTAGATTGTTGCTTTGATATCTTTGATTGTTGTATCAACAAGTTAGATTGTTGTATTGTCATCGTAGAGTGTTGTATCAACAAGTTAGATTTCTTGCTATGTCAACAATTTAGATTATTGTATTCACAAGTTAGACTGATGTATGACCAAGTTAGATTGTTGCATTGATATCTTTGATTGTTGTATCAACAAGTTAGAATGTTGTATTGTCATCTTAGAGTGTTGTCTCAACAAGTTAGAATACCATGGACAGCCAGAAAGACCAATGAACAGGTCCTTCAAGAAACAAATGAAGATCGTAAACTGATTAGAGATATTAGACGCAGACAGTCAAAATTTGTTGGGCATGTTATGAGAAGAAATGGATTGGAGAACTTAGTGACAACTGGCAAGATCGAAGGGAACAGACCAAGAGAGAGACCTAGAAGCAAATACCTGAATGGCTTGGCCTCGTGGCAAGGTCGAGACAGAAACACAGAGCTGATCCACGACTCTGGTGATCGAGTGAGATGGCAAAACATGACCGCCCACGCTTACCGGCATGGCACATAATGATATATATATATATATATATATATATATATATATATATATATATATATATTTTCCCGCGTTTTCCATCCTGTTTCAGGATATTGCGGTCAACACCAGCATCTTTCAGCTGTATGTTGATTCCTAGGCTAGATTACGCTCATCAGCACGCCACGACTTTCTGAGCGACCGGCTACATACTCTCATAAGTCACTTTTGCGATTCGAACCACTGCTAATTCTCGTCGCGTCACGTGACGAGAGTATTCGGGGTTAGCGGAGAAAGCTGCTAACCCCTCGGTCATGGAGCCGGCATATATATATATATATATATATATATATATATATATATATATATATATATATATATATATATATATATATATATATATATGCCTGTCAAATTAATAGTACGAATGTTAACATCATAGAACATCGTCCACAAAACTGGACAAAACACAACCAGAAAGAAGTGGCTATCAGTAGTTATTCAAACACAGACCATCTCCAACTTACAGCTTCCAGCGACGCCCTCGCCCTTTCGAAGAAGCAAGATTCATGTAGCCATTGATAGATTCCCCTCGCTCAAAGAGCCCTTGCTTGTGACGACTTATGCACAGAAGGTGAAGCAGGTATGAGATATACGGTGCAGGCCTGGCACATGATCAAAGACGCCGCGACATCTTTCTTTCGTGTGAAACATTTTAGAAATGCCGACATCAGTGGATGAGAGATACATGTGTGCATCATCAGCGGCAGAGATCTAAGGATACATCCCATGTTCCTTATGAAAAAACAACCGCTGAAATATTGTCCTTTGAACAGCATCTTCGTGCGTTATGTGATAGCATAGGGACAATAGAAAACGGTGCCGGTAAAACTCACAACCGGCGTGTTTGTGTTTCATGTGCATGGCCTTGAAACATGGGACGTAATAGGTATGGCAAGTCTTCTGTCACTGAAATATGTGATAGTTTGAATTGTGTCCTCCTGGATGATAGGCGCTGCCATTCCGGGAACGACTGCTGCTTTTTCCATGGTGTCATGTGCATGGGGACTTTTGAGTGTGTGCTCGCTTCATCCCATTAGTCCTATCATAGACCAGCTCCTGGTGTCAGGTCTTAGTCAGATATGACTGAGCTACCGTATGACAGTAGACGGTACTACCTGCTTTCTGTTAGCGCCGAACGTTGGGCGGCGCTTACCAAACCCGACACCCCACATTGTGCCAACGGCTTCGGGCGGAAGAGCGCAATTGGGAGGGTACAAGCCTTACCCTGGTGCGAGGAAATGCCAGCTAAAGACAAAATGTCATGGCAGGGCAGACCAGGCCCTAAGCCTTGGTTGGCAGCTGGTCTAGGATCGAAGCTCCGACATGCGGACAGTTAGAGCATTGCTTTGCTGATTCGGCAGCTTCTGCAGCTTGTCTTGTTCCAGATGTCGAGGTGTTACCTTTCATCTGGAGTGAACTAGGCAGGCCGAGAGAGGGATCATGCTGCATGGGCAACACATGATCTGTATATTTTAGCCCAGGATTTGTGCTATGGAGAGGCAATAACTCCATCCCTGGTCTTAACTGGTCTCGGAATCAAAGCGAGAGGCAACTGTTACGGGTTATAAGTCCCTGTCAACTGGCGTAGACATGGGGCGCCACGCGTTGCCTCTGACGGTGGGAGACACCTACAGGTGTCACTGATCAGCTACCGCCCGCCTCAAGCTGGACAGCCCCCGGCCAATTGGGTGCTGATCCGCCACAGCCTGCCTGCTTCAATGGGTGCTTGGAACTAGGACAAAATCTGACTCGCAGGCTGTAAAACCAATGCACCAGTTACAAACAAAAATAAAAATAGAAACCTCAAGCTACGGCTTGCAACCTGGAACGTGAGAACCATGTGTCCAGGATTTTCCACTGACTTGACCAATATTGACGATGTGAGAAAAATGGCTGTGATTGATGCCGAACTCAATCGTCTTAACATTGATATTGCTGGCCTGCAGGAGACTCGCCTCGCTGAGGAATGGTCACTCAGGGAAAACAATTGCACCTTTTTTTTGAAAGTGTAGAGGGCAGGCAGAAAAAAGGCAACACGGTGTGGGCTTTGCAGTGAAGAATTCGCTACTGGGAATGATTGAAATTCCAGCAGGAGGAAATGAAAGACTATTATCCCTGCGCTTGGCAACCTCTTGTAGGTTTGCCACCATTATTACTGCATATGCACCGACACTCGATTCCTCTGATGGTGTGAAGGATTCGTTCTATGAGGAATTAGACTCCGTGATAAAGGCAGTTCCAAAATCTGACTACATTTATATGCTCGGTGATTTCAATGCTCGTGTGGGCAAGGACTCGAGTTCATGGCCAGTGTGCCTTGGAAAATACAACATCGGTCGCATGAATGAAAATGGGCAACGGCTGCTGAAGCATTGCACCAATAATGACCTATGTATTACAAACTCCTTTTTTAAAACAAAAGAGATGCATAAGGTCACATGGAAACATCCAAGATCCGGCCATTGGCACCAGCTGGACTTCATCATCACACGGAGATGCATATGTTGGGGGAGGATCTGAGCACCTATGGACATGTCCGGAGTGCAATGAAGATACCCCAACTGATAACTGATAACTGATAACGGAGACAAAATCTGAACCATATATCATTGACTCGAAGTTACCACAGTGCTGACTGGGATACGGATCATTCTTTGGTTGTTGCAAGGGTTAGACTGAGACCAAAGAGAATCTACACAGCTAAACACAAATCTAGCCCCAGGATTAATATTATTAATACTCACAAAAAGTGCTTTCAGTTTCAACAGCAACTTGAAGACGCTTTCACTGATACATCAGAAAATTGTACAGTAAAGGAAAAGTGGGGTCAAATTAAGGAAACTCTTTATAAAACTGCCGTAGGGGTTTACGGCACTGTGGATCATAAGCGGCAGGACTGGTCTGCGGCAAACAGCAAGACTCTGTAGCCCTTGATTGATAAGAAGAAGAAAGCTCTCTTAAGAAACAAGGAAAGACCAACGCGTAGGTAACACTCTGAGTGAGCTAAGGCAAGCTAGGAAGGATGTGCAAAAGGCTGCCAGGCAGTGTGCAAATGATTATTGGATCAAGTTATGTGAGGCCATTCAAATCGCAAGTGATAAGGGAAACATAAGAAGCATGTATGAAGGAATAAAGAAAGCCTGTGGTCCAGTGATCAAAAGAAGTGCACCATTGAAAACCTTGACTGGAGAAATCATCACTGACAAGAAACGGCATATGGACAGATCTGTAGAGCACTATTTGGAGCTTTACTCAAGTGAGACCAAACTAGCGGATGATGCCCTCAACGCGATAAAGGTTCTACCAACTCTTGACCACCTGAACACACTTCCCACCATAACAGAAGTTAAGTGTGCTATAAATGAACTTGCATCTGGCAAGGCTCCAGGTAAGGATGGGATTCCAATAGAGGTTATAAGGAGTGGGCAAGACACACTCACTCTACAGATCCACCAGCTAATAGAGCTATGCTGGCGAGAAGGACAAGTCTCACAGGATTTCAAAGATTCAAGCATCATAACACTGTACAAGAACAAGGGTGATCGGAGCGACTGCAACAACTATAGGGGTATCTCACTTCTGTGTATTGTTGGAAAAGTATTTGCCAGAATTCTTCTGCGCAGACTTCAAGTCCTAGGAGATCAAGTCTACCCTGAATCACCGTGTGGCTTTCGACAGAACCGGTCTACCATTGATATGATATTCTCATTGCGACAAATGCAAGAAAAATGCCGTGAACAGAATCAACCACTGTTTATTGCCTTCATCGACCTCACAACGGTATTTGATTTGGTCAGTCGTGAGGGTCTATTCAAGGCACTAAAGAAGATTGGCTGCCCACCAACTCTTCTGTCCATTGTGGAATCGTTCCACACAGGCATGAAGGGTATAATCAAGTTTGATGGTGCAACTTCTGAAGAATTTGAAATCAAGAGTGGAGTTAAGCAAGGTTGTGTACTAGCTCTCTTTGGAATATACTTTTCACTTCTACTGAAAT